>PVIR01009674.1:0-52407 GCA_004026965.1 Petromus typicus | reverse complement strand
CTTGTGACCGTACGATCTGGACATACACTGAGGTCCCAGTGTCCAGGTTACCTTGGAACGCAACTGTGTCTGGACGTGGATCCTCGGGAGGTGATTGAGGTACAGTGAGCCCTGTGTGAGGCCTCAGCTGCGAGCTTTGCCACAGCCAGCCTGCTGGCTCCTCAGCCTCAGTTTCCAGCATCCAGCACTGGGATGAGATCTGTTTCTGGGGTTGAACCTGCTCAGGCTGTGGTACTTGTTACACAGCCCAAGAAAACTGGTACGCAAAGTGAAAACAATTGGAGTTTTCCCATATAATAATGGAAAGAACTTTTGAGACAGAACCGCTCGTAATTTATAATCATGAAAAAATAGTGAATGAAATGGTGTAGCGTAGTGGTCATTGCTGGTTCACATGTGAAACAGGGCTTCTCACCAAGCTCTCTAGCAATCCTCCCTAAAAGGCGCCTCATTTTGGCCTGATCTGTGCCGCTGCTGCCGCCGGTACAGCTTCCAGGCACCACTTCTACAGACCTCTGCTTGAGGCAGAGGACTTTCTCTCCCACCTGGAAATCCTTTTCCCTTGACCCTGAGAAATCACCTGTGTAAACAAAGGACCTGGACTGCTTCCCATTTGTTCTGCAAGCTCTGCAAAGACAGGGCCTACGCTGGGTGTTACGGTGCATCTGTAATGCCAGTGCTGGGGAGGCTGAGGCAGGAGAACATGCGAATTCAAGCCCAGCCTGGACTGTACATGAGACCCTTCTCAAAAAAACAAAACTAAACCAAACCAAAAGCATGAAAAAATAAGGCTGTTCCTAGAAAGATTCTTTTGGATTGACTGAGTCTAATTAATACTCCAACCAGAACAGGAAAGAAGATAAAACTATCTTCTATACCAGTTTCTAGATTTACTTCATTTGATTGTAAAGGAAATATCTTAGTTTCTGTAACTGTGAGCTCGAAAGGCTAATTCTAAGAACAGATATTTTTAAAATGTTGATAGATGCCGGGGCCAGCTGGACAGAGCAATGGGGCTAGGATGAGAAATAAATCTGGACAGAAAAGTAGGGTTGGAAGGGCTCATCAGTCAATACTGAGTGAGCACCATGTTTATTTATTAGCCTTCTTTTATACATTTCTTAAGTATCGCCTACGTGCCGACTAGCTTCCTTTATGTGTACAAAAGGAAAAAAAAAAGGTTACTGAAAAAGAGCGGAACCCTTGGCTTGTTTAATCTCAAGGTTAATCATAAACAATTGGTAGGCAGGGTATGCTGACAATTGTTTTAATTTAATCTGCCACGAAGGTATGTATAGGTTCTTAATTTAATCTGCCATAAAGATGTGTACAGGTTCTTAATTTAATCTGGCAAAGTCGGTAATTATCTTTGAGGATGGTAAACAATGTTGGGCCCTGATCCAGAAATCAGGCCAATTTTTCTCTCCCGCATAGGTAGCCATGGCACTGTAGAAAACGGCTCACAACAGATAGAGATTTAATTAACATTTGTGAAAGTTTTATTATCAGAAAGGGGATATCTTTTTGAGACAGGTCTCACTTTGTACTGGCCCCAAGCTCACTGTGTAGCCCAGGCAAACCTCAAACTCTTGGCAATCCTCCTGCCTCTGCCCCCCGCCCCGAGTAATGGGATCACAGGCGTGAGCCACCACCCCTGGCATTGTGGTGTGTGGTTACCAAGGATCAAATTTGGGACCTTGTGCTTGCAAGACAGATGTTGGAACCACTGAGCTAAATCCCTGGCCCAGCAAAATCTTTTTTTTTTTTTTTTTTAGGTTTTTTTTTTTTTGAGACAGGGTCTCACTTTGTGGTTCAGGCTGGCCCTGAGCTCAGCCTCAAACTTACATCACAACAATCCTCCTGCCTCTGCCTCCCAAAGTGCTGGGATTACAGGTGTGAGCCACCACGCCCGGCACTGTGGTGTGTGGTACTGGTTGCTGTTGGGCGTGAGTCTCCATGCCCAGTATTGTATGTTGTCACCGAGGAATCAAACCCGGGTCCTTGCGCTTGCAAGACAGGCGCCAGAACCACTGAGCTAACTCCCCAGCCCCGGCAAAATTTTGATATTCATGCAAGCATGAAATGAAAGATTCGGCTAACTCATTTGTTAATGACAGAATGGGATAAAGTCACTGAGCCAGTACAGCTGGCATTGGAGAGACCCAGTACGCAGAAATCCTTATCCATGGCAGGGCTGCAACTTGTTCATGTCCAACAGGGTCATAAATCATAGACTTTGCGATTGTTGGTTCAATGGGACAGAAAATAATTTGCATTACTGCCAGATAAACATCTACCAGTTGTCCTGGGTCCATACAGCGTGGCACTGTAAACAAACCGGCTGCTCTGACAAAGGCTGGGTCGACTTGTGAGAAAATGCACTGTTCACGGTTCAGACGCTGGACGTCCACGACGCTATTCCACTCTCAGGACCTCGTCCGGCTCTTCTGCCCTCCTGCTGCGTCCTCATGAGGGACCTAATCTCTTTCCTGAGGGCCCCACCCCTTTGACACAGTCACCTCCTAAGCCATTCCTTCAGGGAGGTGTGGTCTTCCAGGGATTTGGGAAGGATAGGAACTCAGACCTCACTCCTGAGGCCTAAACCACGTCAGGCTTCTGCAGAGGTGGAATTTTAAGAGTTGGGCAAACTAGGGTTAGTGGTTAGAGCTCGAATATGCCCAAGTTTTCCCTTGGTGCCCAGGTGATGGGTGGAGCCTGTGGCTTTGGGACACTTACCTTCCCATAGCCCCCGAAACGAAAGCGCTGACAGGGCAGGTGATTCTCTCTTCTTAAGGGGGAGAAAAGCCGGGGCCTCGGCCTTCTGGAATGAGGTGTATCATTCCTATTTCTAAACTTTCCCCACTGAGTTTTTTTCTATCCAATTATTTAGGTTTTTCTTACTCTTTAAAACATTTTATATTGAACAAAGCAGCATATACTTCATAAGGTATATGTTTAACTTATAATGAAAAATAGCAGACCTGACTCCTCCTTCCCCGCATCTTCTGCCTGTGTCCTACTGATAAGCTCTTTCTACTTCTTTCTCTGCCATATGTGAGTATAAGCCATGCATGGTGGCCCAACCCTGTGATCCCAGCACTCGGGAGGCTGAGGCAGGAGGATTGCCGTGAGTTTCAGGCCAGCCCAAGCTACACAGTGTGCTCAAGGATAACCTGAACTACAGAGCAAGGCCCTATCTGAAAACAAAACAATAAATTACATGGTTGTATTTCTTTTTTTTTAAGGTTTTTTGAGACAGGGTCTCGCTTTGTGGTTCAGGCTGGCCCTGAGCTCAGCCTCCAACTCACATCACAGCAATCCTCCTGCCTCTGCCTCCCCAGTGCTGGGATTACAGGCATGAGCCACCACGCCTGGCACTGTGGTATGTGGTACTGGTTGCTGCTGGGGTGAGTCTCCATACCCAGTATTGTTATGTGCTTACCGGGGATAGAACCTGGGTCCTTGCGCTTGCAAGACAGGTGCCGGAACCACTGAGCTATATCCCCGGCCCAACATGGTTGTATTTCTGATTCTTCATTTGCAGGGTAAGATATTATCAATTTTTGTATTATGAAATACAATTATTTGTTTTATCTGTTTCTGTGGTTCTGGGGTTAAACCCAGGCTCCCAGGCTTGCTGACTGCACCCAGCACCCAGCTCTAAGCCCGTCCCAAGGATCCACTTTGCAGCTCCTCCCCTCTTTCGTCTGGACGGCACAACAGCCCCTCATTCTTCTCCCACAGCCAGGTGACAACATTTAGTAAAAACTTCTACTTGGTGGGGCCGGGGATATAGCTCAGCGGTTCTGGGACCTGTCTTGCAAGAGCAAGGACCCAGGTTTGATCCTCGGTAACCACATAACAATACTGGGCGTGGAGACTCACCCCAGCAGCAACCAGTACCACATACCACAGTGCCGGGCGTGGCGGCTCACGCCTGTAATCTCAGCACTAGGGAGGCAGAGGCAGGAGGATTGCTGTGATGTGAGGCTGAGCTCAGGGCTAGCCTGAACCCCAAAGCGAGACCCGGTCTCAAAAAAAAAAAAAAAAACCTTCTACTTGGTGATTAGGTAATTTTGCTTATATTAATTCTGTGCACAGACAAGCCATGTTTGTACCTCATAATTACATTTCTCTCCTTATAAATCTTAATCCTTTTTGTAGTAAACATTCCTCATTTTAAAAAATTATGTAATTGCCAAGTATGAGGGTACAGACCTGTAAACAAACCTGCTGCTCTGACAAAGGCGTGGTTGACTTGTGAGAAAATGCACTGTTCGCAGTTCAGCCCTCTGGGACGCTGAAGCAGGAGAATTGTAAGTTCAAGCTTAGCCTGGACAGCTGAGCAACCTAATATGGTCCTCCTTGTCTCAACATAGAAGGGGACTGGGGATGCTGCTCAATGCAGAGTCCCTGGGTTCAATGTCCACAACCACCAAAACCAATTGTTTAAGTGTCTATGCATTCAGAACCAACTCAGTCTTTCATCTCTGTCAGGGCTATCAAGTTTCTCTGAACCCCGTTCCTCTCAGTCAGCTCCCTTCTTGGCCTGAGAGCTGCTCACGCCACCCTCCCGCTCTAGGGCTTTCCGGGCCTTCGGCGTGGCTGATGTTCTGGGTTAGTTGCTGGCCCTGTGGACTCGTTCCCCGTTCAGTCCCCTGCTGATGGAAAGCTCCCGTTTCCTTTCCTTGTTATTGATTCACTCCCTCATTTCACATTCTTCAGTACTTCCTGGGAAAACATATTTGCGGGTTCTGAAATATGTGAAAATGTCTCTCTTTATTTGCCTCATTCTTCAGTGATAGTTTAGTTGGGTATAGAATTCCTCCTCTCGGATCGTTCTCCTTTGGTCTTTGAAGGCTTTGTTCCACTCTTTTAGCCTCAGCTTTCTTGACACACGTGGCACTGGTTTGATTCCTAACCTTTTGTCTGTGGTTTTGTTTCTTCTTTCCAGAAGGTGTGAGATGTCCCTTCTACTCAAGGTACTCAGAAAACCGTGATGATGCACCTCAGCCTGACTCTCTTTCTTTTGGTACCAGGAATTGAACTCAGGACCTTGAGCTTGCCAGGCCAGTGCGGTGCCACTGAGCCACACCCCTGACACATGACTCACTTTGTCCATGGAGCTGTGTCCTTCAAATTGAGTCCTTGAAGCTCAGTTTTCATTGCAGCTGGGCCCATGCAATGGGGAGGCTCATCTTATCTGGCTCTGGGAAAGGATCTCATGCTTCTGACTTGTTTGTTTTGCATAATACATAATTTTCTTCCTTCTCTGTTATCTGTTCTATATTCACAAACTCTGACCTGTTACACACCCACTTGTTCAGTTGCCCTTCTCTTGTCTTTCTGTGTTTTTTGTTTTTCGCATTTTTTTTTTTTTTAGTTTTCCACCCTGGGGGTTACCCTCATTCTTCCCTCGGCCCTTCTACTGAAACTTTCAGTTTTGCAATTATATTTTAAAATTTCGTACCATCTTCCTTATTCTTGGTTCCCCCTTTTAAAAATAGCTTCTGCTCTAGTGTTATGGTGCAATATATTATTCCTGGTTCTCCAATGACTTTCAGTTTAGGCTTTTTAAATGTTGGCATCTGCTTCCTGTGTGGTCTTTTCATTTTCTGTTTTCTGTTGTCCTTTATTTGTTTGGTCTCTGCCCTTGATAAGAAGGTGTTTTCCAGGGTCCTCAGGTAGCTGTGCCCCCAGATTTTAGAAAGAGTTGTGGCAGCAGAGCAGAGGTGTGCTGTGTGTGCATGGAGTCGGCCCCCACAGAAGGGGCCAATCCCAGAAGGAGCCCAAAGCCCAGACAAGAGGACACTTTCCTTCTCCCTTTACCTGATTGCACTGTGACAAAGTATCCCAGTGTGTCCTTTCCATGTGCAGCTGATATGCCCACATGGTCCTCCATCTGTCTCCACCTGGCTTCCAGAGGGAGCTGGACACACTCAGAGCCCAAGTCAAGACTGTCTCAGCTCATGAGACCAGAGCCCCTGGGCTCTGCAGAGCTGTGTTTTTCCATCTTTCAGGCCATTTTCTGTCCCGTTCCAACTTCCAAATATCATTGTTTTCTAGTTGCTGCTCTCATCCTCTGTCTTTGCAACTTTATATCCTTTTAATACCATTTTAATAAGTTCTGAGAGGAAGAATAGATAAATACTTGTATTTTGTAGACTAAACTTTTCTCAGTTTTTGAGTTACTAAGTCAAACTAGAATCCAAACTAGAGAATCCAGCCTTAAATGTCCTGTCTTATGTTTGAGAAGCATCCAGACCATTTCTCCATATATCTACCACCCAACCACGTCACACACTTTCTCCTGCTATCCTTCATGCTGAACAACTGCAGTGCAAGCTGGGTGTGCTGGCTTATACCTCTCAGCCCAGCACTCTGGGAGGCTGAGGCAGGAGAATCACAATTTGGAGCCCAGCAACTTAGTGAAACCCTGTCTCAAATAAAAATTAAAAAAACAAACCACACACAACTGCACTGCATGACTCCCTGGGACTCCCTGCTGTTCTAAATTTTCAGGTTGCCTATAGGTTCAAGGCTCCTTCACTGTGCATAGTCCTTTGCTGAGGTTCTCACACGTGTCTTCTTTGTAGAAGTTCAGATGAAGGGGAGCAAAGTGACCCAGTGTTAGGTGCTTGTCAGGGTGGACTGGAAGGAGAGGTCAAGACCTACAGGACGAGCTGGTGTTTTCCATTGTGTATTCCAGTAGCTCCGAGAGTGAGACCGTAGCCTCTGCCATAGTGGCCCCGGACAAATCACTGTGGACCTTGTGTGGATGAGCCGCTGAATTCAAAACATTTCTGTTTCAGCCATGCATGAGTTGGGGATGAGTTCTGAGAGATGGAGCCCTGGACAGCTTCCCTGTGGAGTGATCCTCCCGTGGGATCTTGCCCTGACCTGGAGGGAAAGGCCCACTGAACACAAGGCACATGAGGTGGTGGTTGGCACAACATGGCTCCCTGTTTCACAGCGGACAGCAGTGTGCTGTGGAACCCCAGAGAAAGGCGTAGTGAGCAAGCCCATGACAGTGAGGAGTACAGTGCCTGTCGCCAGGACTCTATTCTGTACCTAATCAACAGATGCTGCACTTGTCTACACCGGCACCGCCACCAACAGGTCAGTACTGTGTAGGGTGAGGGTACCACTACAGGACAGGCGTTTTCAGCCCCATCGTGACCTATGGAGCCCCCGTCACAGATGCAGTGTTATTGGCCGAAACGCCCTGCTGAGACTGCAACTTCAGTGACAGTCCTGTGTCAGGCACTGCTCACTGGGGAGCAGAGTCCTAGCAGATGTGGAAAATGCTCCTCTCTTTCATCTTAGAGCATTTTCTCTGATATGAGGGAATGAAATATCGGCACTTGAGACCATGCATATAGCAAAATAACTGGGACACTTACAACTGTAGCTCTTTCCAATGCATAAAAGACTATGAAATCCAACTATTTGGAGTTGATTGAGGACATTGAGGAGCCCAAATAGCACAACTAGAGACACAAAAAAGGCCTCCAGAGCTGCTTCAGACAGCGGCAAGAATGATGGCTTCTGTGTGCTTGAAGTGAGGGGAGGGTTTGGAGCTGGGTTCACAGTGATGTGTCTTTTACTGTAGTAAACTGTATTTTATCTAAGCACACTGCATCTTTCAGTCGCACTGTGTACATATGCTGGTTGGCTTGAATCCACACCAGAGACAGTGCCGGACACCCCCAACCCTGACCACTCATGCACACTGCAGGGGTGAGTACGGCACATGGCACCCAGTGCCCAGGACAACTGCCTTTCTTCCCAAAAAGCAACAGGACTTAGTTAATTAGACTAATGGGTGCCAGAAAACTGATTCCCACCCCATGTCTTGGGAGGTCCTTGGGTTTCCTGCTCTCCCATGGGCCACACTGTCCCAGAAGAGAGATTCTGGGGGTGAAAGGCATTGTGGGAGAAGGCAGGAAGGCTCAGCCTTGCACGGTGTGGAGCAGTGTCTGAGCTTGACCTGATCGTCCAGGATTCTGGGGCTGCTGCAGACTGTCCCTTCTAGAAGTGTCATTTAGAGTAGCAGTATGTTTCTGCCTTGAGTGAGCATTCAATGCAAGGTATGTTCAGAGACCAGAGTTTAGCAGTCAGAGAGTAAGACTTTCCTCCAGCTGAACCAAGTATTTGTGTTTAAGTGTGTGGGCAGGAGCAGTGGTTTCAGACATTTTCCAGGAAGAACACACTGGGTATGCAGAGCCAAACCGACCCAGGTCTGCTGAACTAGTGGTTTGGTGTGGGCAGGTCATTAGCAGTGACCCTCCATCTGCCTTTCCTGGAGCTTTGCCTCTTCCTGCGCTGGGACAGCTCCTTCTTCAGTCCTCATGTTCTAAAGCAATTTCAGAACAGCTGGCAGAGGCCAGACATGTCACGGGAAGGCCAGGCTGAGCCTGGGGTAACGCAGAGCCCGTGGGAGCTGGGTGTAGAATGAGCCGTAGTTGGGGTACAACCGGGGCTACCTAATTTAAGCCTGATAAGGTCTTGGTGAGACTCAGCCACACTGGGGAGAAACTGGAACTGTAAATGGCAAAGGGCTCTGATCTAGGTGTGCAACTAGGAGCTGGAGCGGAACCTGTGTTTTCTGAAGGCCCCGTTACTTGGCGCTTGGCGATGGTGGCGGCTCCCATCTTCATCAGAAGCAACATGAAGAGGGAGGTGAAGCCATTCTCCAGCAGGTGTGACTAAACCCAATTGGAAGTGAGAGCTGATGGGAGAAGTATCGGCTCGGGTCTAAGAAAATCCTCCAAGTAAATCGGTTCTGCTGCTTGCCTGGTGAGGGGGTTGGCTGAGTGACCGGACTTCCTGCGCAGCCCGACAGGCCCAAGTTGACTTTCAGTGACTGTGAGAAAGTAGTGAGGGCACGGGTGAGACACGAGGCTCAGCCTGGACGCACAGCTCTCTTCCCCAGCGGGAATGTCCCCAGGAGATACAATACCAGGAACCAGGGTTGAGTCTTTCTCAGTCCTAGGAACATTCATGCCCCAGCCTGCCGGCTGCACTCGATGAATATTCTTCAGTGAATCCTTAACATTTAGCAGCTTTGTCCTTGACTCCTCGGGGCAGAGTCTGTGTCCCCTGGATGGAGCAGAGTTCAGGGACACAAGGTCACTCCTGCTACACACACTTCGGACATACTGCCTGGAAGGGAACAGTGCTGACTCTGGGTCCCTCACTGGCACTTGTGAGGCAGGATTTATGTCAGAAGAGGAAACAAAATCATGGTTTGGTGTCTTAGTTGCTTTTCTCTCACTATTGAAACAAAATACCTGACACCCAAAATGAAAGGGTGAAGGGTTTATTTAGCTCACAGTGTGTAGAGGTTTCACATACTCAGCTGGCTCCAAGGCAGGGTGCCACATGGCAGAGGGGCATTGCAAAGTCCATGGTGCCCACACAGTAGCAAAAGCAACAAGTGAAGCTTAATGGTGTCTTTCTGCCCCTTTTATCCTCCCCAGACTACCAGGATTAGGGCAGCGCCAAAGCAATCAATCTATTGGCTTAGCAACCACTGCCCTTAATCCCAGCATCACATGCTCAAGATCCAGCCACCTCTGACCGCATGAGGCTTTGGGGAACATCTAGACCCAATCATAACACATAATACATAACCCAATCATAACACATAACAGCCAAGAGGGCAGAAACACAAGCAAGAGTCAAGCCGGCACAGGGCGCCTGAAAGTCATTTACTAAAGGAAATCATTTCAAAAGCACGTACAGTTGTAAAACTAAGAAATTATTGTAAAACCAAAACCAGCTACTTTAGAAGGAAGTAAGCAACTGAAGGCAGCCTGCACAGGCCCAGGGCAGCTCTGGGGGGAGGGGGGCGCGAAGGCGCTAACCGTGAGCAGGACTGCAAATGCCAGTAGTTCTCTCCTCTCTCGGGCTGGGTACTCTGAGGAAACTCAGTTTTCCTCACCCACTTCTCTTCACTTTTCCTCTCATGTTCTTGTGAAGGAAGCTCCGGAGGGGCTGACACGGCAGGCATGGACCCTGCGGCTGGCTTAGGGTTGGAGGCCCCAGCCCAGGGCCTCCCAAGGAGAAGTGGTCATGGGCCTCAGGCTGAGGGACAGACATCTTTCCTGGGGTCCAGGGTGTGTTCTGTGGAAGACCTGTATCCTGGAAGGAGGAGAGCATTTGTGGCTTTTTTTTTTTAAATATACATCTCTTTTTTTGCTGTCTTTCAACTCTATCACCATAATATCGGCATCTGGCCAACCATCCACTTCCTCTTGTAGCTGAATTAAGAGCATGATACTCATGTAATACAAAATGAACACAGTCGAATGTACTCTTCAGTCATTCGCTGTTAAGAGTGATTTGGAGGGCAGGGGATTTAGCTCAGTGGTTCTGGCACCTGCCTTGCAAAGGCAAGGTCCTGAGTTTGATCTCTGGTAACCGCATACGTCAGTGCTGGGAGTGGAGGCTCATGCCTGTAATCCCAGAAGGCAGAGGCAGGAAGATTGCTGTGAGTTCAAGGCTTGCCTGTGCTACATAGTGAGTTCAGGGCCAGCCTGAACTACAAAAGCGAGACTCTAACTCAAAAAAATAAAACAAAAGAGTGATTTGGAGGAGAATTTGAAGAGCAGATGTGTAGGCATAAATAAAAGTCCCTGGAGGCCAGCTGACAGGCTTCTGGGAGTCACCAGGTCACGATTGTGATGACCCCGTCTCTGTCATTGGGCTGTCAGGAGGTGGGTTGAGGTTGAAGGGGGTAGACATGGCTTGGGAGACTGTCTTCTCCCTTGTCACTTGCTGGGATCTTCCTCTGAATCTGCTTCCTGGCTCCCCCCACCACGTCCCTGCACCATGCTGCTTCTGCCTCCTACGGGGCTGAAAGCGAGGCAGACAACCAACCAGGGACTGAAGACTTGGAAACCTGGAGCCAAAATAAGACTTTTCTCCTTGAAGTTGTTTTCTTTTTCTTTTTTCAATTCCTGCATTCAATGAAGATCCTAGCACTAAGTTGCTGCTAATTTTACTTTATTTTATAATTTTGAGGGTCTTACTAAGTTTCTAAGTGGTACAGGCTGAGTTTGAACTTAAGAATCTCCTACCTTCAGTCTCCCAGAATGCTTGGGCTACAGGTGTGCACCATCATGAATGCAAATTCATTTTCATACTTATTTTCTTACATCCATGAAATGTAACACATGGTAAAATGATTGGTTCAGCGGTTACATAATATCATACATACATTTCATATATAAAAGTTATAATTGCCAGCTGTGGTGGCACATTCCTGTAATCCTAGCACTTGGAGGCTGAGGCAGGAGGATTGTCTTGAGTTTGAGGCCAGCCTGGGCTATATAATAAGTTCAAGGTTGGTCTGAACTACATGGCAAGACCTTGTCTCAAAAAGAAAAGTTATAATCATTAAGTTTATTAATATTGTAATCATACCAGGATTATCTATATGAATCAAAATGTCATTGCATTGTTCTAGAGAAGAATCACTGACTTTACTACAGTTTTGACAAACTACCTTTGGAAGTGTTCAGTGGTTTTCATATATTCAGAACATATTCATAAGCAACATGCTATTTTCCCAAACATTTTCTTTTTTTTAGGTTTTTCTTTTTTTTAAGGTTTTTTGAGACAGGGTCTTAGGAACACCAGGGAAAAGTATATGTATTGACAAATATTGCTGCACACAGCCCTGAATTTTGTTCCTGCGGGTTTGACAATCTAGAATTCAACCTCATTCCTGGTTCCCAGTGCTTTTCTAGTGCATGCGGGAGGATTTCCAACTTCCTCAGTCAGTTCTCTATTTCCACCTTCCATCAAGGGAGCCTTGCAATTTGGGGACCCGCCTTGTCTGTGTCTATCCAACTGCGCAGCTACTCCTTCTCACCCAGTCACTTCCTCCCTCTGCTGAGGTTGCTGAGTACTGCAACCTGCACTTTTGTATTTTGGATCCGAAGAGGAACCTTGTCTGTCCTGGGACTATAGAGTTAAGGGAGTTTGAATTTCACCACTTCTCTACTTTGAGCCAGGAATTTAATACTTCATGCTTATTTGTTTTTTTGTAAACTCCCCAGGGCAGTGGGGAACAGCTATTTCACCGTGCAGTCTTTGTAATTGTCACTGTTGCCATAGCAATTGCATTACAGGAGTAAGAGCCCCCAGAGCTCGTCCGCTGTCTGCCCTCACCTCACTGCCAGTGCTGAGCTGAGCACTGCTCTGTGCACAGGCAGAAGCACAGGCAGAATTCCATGTTGAAGCCTGCTTCCTGGTGGCAGTCAGGGTCCCAGCAGAAAACAGAATCCATCTGGAATGGTTGGGACAGGAGTGTGGACAGGGCGTTAGCAGTGTTCTGGGGAGCTGCAGACTCTCTCTAGGTTCTTGTTAAACTGAACAAAAAACAAGTGGCAGCCTGCTTTATGCCTTAACTTTATTAAAGTCAGGAAAATAAGTATGCCCCACATAGTGAGTATAGGGAAAGAGGTGCACTCTGCATGGTGAGAAATGGCCACTGATGACAGAGAGAGCGCTGTGGCCACAGGAAACAGCCACTGTCTTTTGTTATCTCCCATTCTGACCTCAGATATAGGCTGACCTATCAAAGACCTGCTTGATTTCACACCAGAGGAACTGAAGATAGTGCTTTCTGATTGGTTGGAGGTGCAGCGCTTGGGACCTGTTCTGGGCTTGTTTCCTGGAGCTGTGTGATTGATAGGTCACACCCACTTGCCATGCTCTAATCCCCGACTTAGCGTGGGGAAAGCAATTGCATTCATTTGGTAAAAATGCCATCAGTGAACCACTGGGGACACAGAACTGCGCTGTCTCACAGTTCTGGTGACCGGAGCCAGGTGTAGGAAGGTGGGTTTCCCTTGAGGGTGCCAAGGCAAGTCCTACTCTAAGCCTGCTCTGGGCTCCCGGCTGTTCTTGGCTTGTGACAACTACCGAATCTTCATGTGGTGCCCTTCCCGTATGAGTGTTCTTCCAAATGTTGCCACCGTATAAGGTTATCAGTCACATTGGATTAAGATCTGCCTTCATGTTCTCTGGTTAACTAAACACATCTGCAATGGCCCTTTTCAAACAAGCTCAATTCTGGGTTACAGTTTGACGTGTATGTCTTGGGGGATGGAATTCAACTCATGGCACCGTCAGGGACTTGCGTGTCTGGAAATGAGTGGCCACGGGATGCAGTCAGCGCCTGAACTGGCTGGCTGTGGTCCTTGGTGCCTGGATCTTGTCTCTGAACCTGGCTCTGCACTGGAAACCTCACTCTCAAGCTCCTTGCCCCCATGGCTTGTTTTGCTTGTGTAATGGGCAGAGCCCCGGGGCGTGAATAAATCCAGGTTAGGATGTAGGGGTACCTTCCCTCCCTTCCCTGGAATTGCCACACCATTGTCCATGGTCCTCTTATATCTAGTGTTTAGCAGACAAGAGCCGAATCATGTCTGAAACATGGGGCAGCCTGTGTCAGGAGCTTTTGCACACTTACTAGTCAATGATCCTTGAGGACTTTGTGTCTTAGTCTGTTTTGTGCTGCTATAATAGGATAAGATGGACTGGGTACTTTACAAAGAACAGCAGTTAATGTGGCTGATGGTTCTGGGGCTGGGATATCAAGAACAGGGCACCAGCGTTTGGATGAGGCCTTCATGCTGTGCCATCCCTTGCAGCAAGATGTAGGGGTGAGAGGAAGTGCCATTACTTTAATCAATTCCTGGTAAGAGGTGACTAATTCCCTTTCAAGGGTCTACTTCCCAACATTGTTGCATTCGGATGAAGTTTCCAACGCAGGGACTCTGGAAGTCACATCCAAACTACAGTGCTTTGTGTTCCCAGAATTTAAACACACTCTACCTGGATAATTTTTAAAGGGGGTAACCCTGAGTATCCCAGGTACAAGATTGGGCAAGTTGGGGTTTGCGAAGTTTTCTGTCCTACTCAAGGCCACAGAGTGAACTGGTGACAGTCCTGGGCTTTGATCTCTAAACCTCAGGCTGTGAGCCACTCATGGCTTGTGACAACTACCGAATCTTCTCTAAACCTCATGTTGTGAGCCACTCATGCCCTCCCGACTCGATCTCGGGCCAAACTCATACTCGTCTTCAAACTCGTGCCAGGGCTGCGGATGACCGCTGTTTCTGCGCGTCCCCTCCGTCTGTCCTTTGCCTGCCCATTCACCTCTGTGCTGCCAGGGCCTGGCAGTGCTTCCTAAAGGGATATTTTCTTAGGGTGACGGCTCTGTGTCCTCTGTACACCCCGACCTTTGGTTTTATTAAGAGGACGTGGGTCTTGCGGGCTAGTCTTGGACCATCAGGCTGGCGTGCAGCCTCCGTTGCTTGCTCTAGGACTGCTGGATGGGACTTTGTGCTGCCTCTTTCCGTTTGTTTGGAGGTTCCCAGGCTGCTCTGGGCTTTCTGTGTCCTGCGAGGGTCATTTAACCTTTATTTTTTTGTCTTGTCCTGGTTGACAGCCATGCTGTGTCAGAGGTCTTGTCAAAAGCCCCAAGGTGGTTTCCATGCCTTTTGCTTTCCTGGTCTTCCTGGACTTCGTTGACTTTCCCCTTTGGAGGCCTCCCGGCCTGGGTTCGTCTAGTTCCGCAGCCGTCCATCTTCTCACCACCAACCCTGCCCCCGGGTCCCGGGGCCTCCTGAGCCCTGCCCGGGTCCCCATGTCTGCCCAGCGTGGGGTTCTTGAGAGAGGCGCCGGACGGGGAGGCCCTGCTCCCTCCAGGGAGGACAGGCCTGACAACTGCTTCGAATTTCAATGCGATTTCGTAAGTTTCAAAAATGTATCTGTTTTTTTAAATTCCTACATCCTGGACGCCCCTGGTCTGCAGTGCTTTCGAGCTGGGAGCGACCTGGCGCTCCCGTCCCTTCGCAGGGCCCCTCCCCGGCTCTCAGCCGTCCGAGGCGCCTCTGGAGCCGGCCTGACCCGGGTTCCACTTCCTCCCTCTGCTCCGGGACACGGAAACCCTGGAGTCGCCCAGGGAATCTGCAAGGGAACAGGCGTGGTCTGCAGGACAGGGGCGTGGTCTGGGCAGGACTTGGGTTGGGGATTGCAGGATGGGGCGGGACGGGGGCGGGGACTTCTCGGGGGCGGGGCGGGCGCGGGCGCGGGGCGTGGCGCGCGGTGCGCGGTGCGCGGTGCGCGGGCCGTGCTGCGACCGTGCACTCTAGACTCCGCGGGCTGCGCTGCTCCCTGCTCGGCCCCGCAGCCGTCGCGCCTTCTCCCGAGCCAGCCTACCCGGTGCGACCGGGGCGATGTGATCCGGGGCCCCGCGGGCGCGGCTAGCCGCCGCGATGTGGCTAAAACCCGAGGAGGTGCTGCTGAAGAACGCGCTGAAGCTGTGGGTGACCCAGAAGAGCAGCTGCTACTTCGTCCTGCAGCGGCGGCGCGGGCATGGCGAGGGGGGCGCTCGCCTCTCGGGTGAGGACGCGGGGCGGGGCGCTGGTCCCGGGCTGCGGGGGCGCCTGCTTCTAGATCTTGGCCCGGGCGGAGTTGGGGGACCGCGGCTGGCACCTGCCTCGGCCACTTGGCCCGAGGGCGCCTGGAGCCCACCTCTGCCTGGCCCGAGAATGAGGGAGGGACGCAGGCTGGGGCTGATTGGGGAACACCCCCTTACCTGAAGGGACAGCGGGTCACATTCACGGACGACAGAGGGTTCACAGGTCAGGCCCGACCCGGCCGTCTGGACGCAGTGGTCCAAATGGGGACCAGGTGGAGACGCGCGGCCCGCCCACGGCAAGGGTAGCTTGGGTCCGTACTGATCGGTGGTGTCTGTCTCTTCCTGTGCCCCGGGGGAACCGAGGCAGCCTGTCTCCCAACCCAGAGTTGAGCATGTCCGGTCCTCTTCTCCCCAATGACTTCTGAGGAATAAGGAAAAGTAAAAAACCTTCAGGCCTGTGAACTTGATGAAAAACAAGGCATTTCCACCACTCCTGAAAGTTGGAATCCAAAGCTTTTTGAAATTGAGGCCAGTTTGCATGATTAATTAGAATACTTGTTTAAACAGATCAGTGAGGGGAAATCCGGTTGGATCTAGGGGTTGGAAATGGAAATTTGATATCAGAATATTTAGAAAAGAGACTTTAGAGTGGCCTGTCGAGTCCCTCCAGCCGAGAAGAGACTGGGGCAGTCAAACGGGCGGGTCCCCAGGGGCTGAGAGAGGCAGGATCCTGGTGGGATTCAGATTGGGTACTGGAGTAGGGGCTTAACAGACCCGGGAGGAGGATGGCCAGGACTGGCTAGAAGCAGAGGTGGGCAGCAGGAGACTCTGGATGAGGTGGCCATTGGCCTGGTGAGCTGCAGGGACAGCGTGGGCCGCAGGTGTCTTTTGGAGAGGAGCTGGCGTAGGGCCCTCGGAGGAACCCTGACTGTCACTGTGGTGCCTGGAGGCAGGTGCCGGGAGCGCAGGTGTGGAAGCTGTGAAGAGGCTGGAGAGAAGTTTGAGCCAGTGTCTCACTGAGGGTGCGCTGAGTGGGTGCCTGGCCTGTAAATGTCTACTTCCGCAGAGGCTGAGCACAGGCCTGGGAAACACGCGAACTAGGAAACGTGCGGGCGCTTTGCGGACGCTTTCACCGGTCCAGTTAGTTCTCCACACACATGCTGACCAGGCGGGGCACCTTGGGCTGCTTTGGAAAGGATGACAACACCTAGGAGAGCGCAGACCCAGGGCATAGCTGCCCATCGATGCCTGGTCCAGCATCAGGTCCACGTCCCTTCAGGAGCGATTCTGACTCTGTGTCCGATGCCTCCGCACCAAACTGTGAACATCTGGGGACCTCCCCCACGTTGCATTCCACAGTGAAGCAGGTCGCGTGTTGTCATTCCTGTGGCTTTGGTCTTCCTTGCTATTTCCTTTGGCTTCGACTTGCTGTGACTATGTACAAATTTCCTGAAGACAGGATCAACTGAAAGATGGGCAAGCCCACAGAAGAGGATCTGAAGAGGAAGCTGTATCTCGGGACGACCCTGTAGACTGTGGAAGGCTGACATTTCTGTCGTTGTCACTTAACCTTTGAGCCTTAGGCTAGAAGCATGTGGGCATGGTAGTGCCCATTGATGCTGGGTAACTTAGGGTGCTGCTATGTAACTTAGGGTGCTGCTGTCATGCTGAGCTTCCTGAGGCCCCTAAGGGGTGTTATAAAGTCAACACTGATGGGACACAAAGCAACTCCAGGAGGTGGAGTATGAACATGTGGAAATTAATTTGGTAAAGTTTTAGTGACTTATTTGTAGAGTTTAAACTTAGACTGTGTTTATGAAAATAACAGGTAAAAGTGTGGTGGCTGGTTCTAGACTTTAGTTTGCAGGGAAGCAAGTGGAGCTAATAGGGATTGGAAACAAAAGGCGCAATAATGAAGAAATCTTTCTTTTTCTTACAATAATAAATTCATTATTAGATGTTAGGAGTTGAAACATGTGAGGTCTAGAGATTAAAGTAATCTGAATCATACAACATCACAAATGCAAACTTTTGTTTCATTTGAGTATTATAATGTTCTCTATCTCTTTCTTTTTTTGAGACAGGGTCTTGCTTTGTAGTTCAGGCTGGCCCTTAGCTCAGCCTCAAACTTACATCACAGCAGTCATCCTGCCTCTGCCTCCCGAGTGCTGGGATTACAGGCATGAGCCACCACACCCAGCACTGTGGTATGTGGTACTGATTGCTGCTGGGGTGAATCTCCCTATCCAGTATTGTATGTGGTTACCAGGGATCGAAGCTGGGCCCTTGCACTTACAAGACAGGCACCTGAACCACTGAACTAAATCCCACTGAACTAAATCTGTCTCTTTCTCACATACATTTCATATACACATTCTCATTTTATTCATTTGCTTCTTTTTGCAGGAGTGGGGATTGAACCTGAGTTATATGGCATTAAGCTACATCCTCAGTCATTTTCTAATTTTTTGTTTCAAGTCAGGATCTCACTAAGTCACTAAGTTGCTCAGGTAACTTGTAATCCTCCTACTTCAGCCTCCCAGAGTGGTGAGATTACAGGTGTGTGCCACTGTGCCCAGCTCCTCCTCACTTTGTAGTTCATGTTGACCCTAAACTCACTATGTACCCCAGGCTGCCCTTGAACTTGAGGCAATCCTCCTGCCTCAGCCTCCTAAGTGCTGGGATTACAGGCATGAGCCACCATGACCAGCACTGTGGTATGTGGTGCTGATTGCTGGTGGGCGTGAGTCACCATGCCTGGCTTTTTTCTTTTGTATGTGTTTACTGGGGATCGAACCTGGGCCCTTACACTTGCAAGGGAGGCGCCAGAACCACTGGGCTAAATCTCCAGCCCTTTATCCTCACTTTCTAACATACAGTATACTTAGAGTTTATCATGGCTTCCCTCTCGTGATACTGCTTGCTTACGAGGGCAGGTGCTCTCCCCATGACGGTGCTGGCAGACCTGGACGGTGTATGGCTGCATGAATTGGTGGGTGCCTGACGGATCTCACTGCCTTGGAGCCAGCTTCTCAGTGCTGCTGAGTTGTTCCTGTAGAAAATATCACCTCTTTCTCTTCTCAGCTTCCTGTTTATACCTGGTTACTGACTACCTTGGGAAGCTGAGGGGTCAGGTGGAGACAGTGTTGTCCTCCTCCTCCCCTTGTCTTTTCTTTAAAATCACTTTTGCAGGGGAAGGATCATAGTTCCAGCTTCTCTGTTGGCCAGGAAGGGTAGGCACAGGTGGCCCTGCTCATGCACTCACAGGGCCTTTCTCTTGAGGCTGGGGAGGGCCCACGGCTGGAAGGAAAGCTGGCAGTGCAGGAGGCTGCCCTCCTCTTGGAGTGGAAGCTGGTGTCTCCGGCATTGTTTCCGAAGCCCTGCTGACACTGTAGAGTTGGATGGTGCTCACTTGGGTGTCGCATCCAGCCCGTGGGAACAGTTCTTAGAAAAGTTCAGTTGGCTTTGGGAAAACAAAGAAAAAGAAGTGAGCTTGTAGAAGCGGGGACCCTGCACTGTCTTCACACAATACCCAAGGCTTCTCCAGAACCCTGAGGCCGAGAGAACCAGATATCATTGGCCGAAGAGCCCCTTGGAAGGATTTTATTTTCTTTCTTAGTGTTTGGTCACTTGCATTCCTGTGTCATCTTGGTTGCTTTTCCCCAAGAGGCTGGCATTGTACAGTTATAGTTGGAATAGACGCTGTCTGCCCCCTTGCTAATGCAGTGTCTGGGAAGGGGTGAGCTCAGTGGTCCCTGAACAGTTAGGGTCCGGGAAGAACTGTGGAAGAGTGGCTAATGCAGACCTCGGAGTCAGGGTAAGCCTGGTGGTTACCAATCCGGGCCGAGCCTGGGATACTTTTTCCCTGTTCTTGGTGCAGCCTTAGGATAGGACAACAGTGAAACTTTCTTTGGAGGATTACAAAATGTTGTTCCACATCAGGTGCTGACATTTTTATTTCCCCCAGGTATGCACAGGATTCCGATTAAAGTAAGAATTAGACTTAAAGAATATATACATAGTACCTCATGGGCTTGAAAAAGCAGAGCCACATTTTAAAGAACTAACTTGTTGAGGTTGGTGGTGGGCATACATCTGTAATCCTAGCACTTGGGAGGCTGTGTCAGGGGGGTCACCGTGAGTTCTAGGCCAGCCTGGACTACACAGTGAGACCGTGTCTCAAAAAAACAAAACCTCAATTTAACAAACAGAGGTATCTGCAAAAGAAAGTATAAAGAAGTGTGCATTGCAGGAAGGATACAGGAACATTTACTTATCTATGAGTCTGTGAAGCGTAATGAAGAAATGAAATATTTAAAAAGCAAGTCGGACTAAATATTGCACAATGGCTGATAGAAAGGCCTTTTTGCAAGATTTGGGTACCAGGCTCCTTGGACCATGCGGCTAGAGAGCCTCACAGTGGGGCCTGTTCAGGCGCTGAGGGTATAGGCCCTGTGGTGTCCAGAGACGCATCTCGGGCCCAGCCTGCTCGAAGTGCCCATGCTGGAGGCTGGGAGCCGCCGAAGCTGGCATGGGGCTTAGTTTGTGGCCTGGCAGTCTGGTGCTGGCTGAGTTTCTGGTGGGTTCTGTTTCCACTGAAAGTGCGCATCTCTGGCCAGGGGCCGAGCCCTGGAGTCCTACATGCTTTGGTCTTGTTTTCCTGAAAGTTCCTCAGGCTGAATCCACAAATGAAGAAAGTAGTTGATATTTAGGTGCCTGAGTCCAAAGAGTTAAGTGGGTGGGGCCAGGAATTTAGCTCAGTGGTTCTAGTGTCTGCCTGGCAAGTGCAGGGTCCTGAGTTCGATTTCTGCTACCACATAGCACAGTGCTGGGTGTCGTGATTCATGCTTGTAATCCCAGCACTCAGGAGGCAGAGGCAGGAGGATTGCTGTGGATTTGAGGCTCACCTGGATTACATAGCCCAGGGCCAGCCTGCACTATAAAGTGAGACCCTGTGTTAAAAAAAAAAAAAAAAAGTTAAATGAGTAAAGAACCAGTATGTGTTTAAAAGCAGATAAAGCCGACATAAAACCTTTGCAGGGTCTGAGGGTTGTAGTCTTGACAGTGTGATAATTGGTCATTCCCTGTATTTGCAATGATGTCTTCAGAGGAGTCAGATCTGTCCCTCCAGGACCTCACCAGAGGTGCCAAGGCATGGGTGTTGAGAAGGGCTGGGAGGTCGGTGGCTTTTGAGTTCACTTCTAGCTGGGAAGGATAAGGATTTCATGATCTCGACTTCATACTCCAGTGACACTGAGTGAAGGAGGGGTCTGCCAGTTGCCATAGTGGGTTGGTACTTGCTCTCTCCTGCCTCACCCTCCCCAAGTGCTGGATTACGGGCATGTGCCACCACATTGGCCATTTTGCTCTGAAGCACAGACCCCCTCCTTTGCCAGGCACTTGTCTCTGCCAGGACAGTCACTGGCTGCTGCCCTCTGCCCAAGGTCCCCACTCCTTCTCCACTGCCGCTTCCTGAGAATGTCAGACGGCCATTCTGATCCCGGCCCGGCACTGTCTCACTGCACTGATGTGAGCTGCAGGGCAGGTCCCAGGGCCCTCCCTGAGTCCAGGTCCCTCGGCGAGTGTTCGCTGGACATGAGATAAGGCTGGTGGGAGCCTGTGCGTGGGAGTGGTGTCGGGCATCACCCTGGAGAAGGGACCTGTGCAGTGTGCTGTGCACGCTGGTGTCAGCAGCGGCTGGTGAGTGTTCCTCACTGGTGTAGACACCGCCCGCTCCTCAGCAGAACATCAGCCCCTGGTTCACACAGTACCGTGGTTCCGAGCCTGTCACGGTCGTGTTTCTGAGCATGGCTCCAACGGCTTTGAATATTCTTCACTTCTTTCTTTCTCTTTAAAAAGGGAAGAAAATCAGCAACAAAATGAATGGTCTCCTTAGGAAGGTCTTCTTAGGAAAGGTACATTTTGTGGTTGCTAGGTTGTTATTTTTGAGACAGAGTCTTGCTACATAGTCAAGCTGGCCTTGAGCTCACTTTATAGCCCATGTTGACCTCGAATTTGCCAGAATCCTCCTGCCTGAGCCTCGCGAGTGCTGGAGATTACAGGTCTGCATGACCAATGCTTGGTTTGTAGTTGGTTTTTAGTATGAAATCTTCCTTGTCCATAGAGTCTACCATGTAAATGTAAAGTGTGGGTGATACTGTAGCATTCTGTCTTAGCATCCGGCACCAAAACAGTGCTTCCAAACGCCCCCCAGGAGCACAGTCCTGGCGCCCTGCAGTGCTGGTTTCCTTGCCTTTGCAGCTTTAACACATCTGTACGTGTCCTGCTCTGTGCACTGCACTTGTGTGTGCAGCTCAGTACGGCATCATCTTCACTCCTCCCCCATCAGTGCCTTATGTCTCTGTCTTTGAACTGTGGTGACATATGCAGCGAATCCATGTTTTCATTGATGTGCAGTAATTCCTTGAGGGAATGTGCTGTTATTCTTTCATCCTCCTGCCGGGGGTGTCTGGGTGTCACTATTGCTTTTGCTACTGGGTCCCACGCGCTGCGGCTGCGGCTGTGGCTCCATCTCTTCTTCCTCTGGATTTTGAGGTAGGGTCTTGCCACATAGTTTGGGCTGGGCTCGAATTTACTGTGTTGCTCAGGCAACCTTCGTGCTTCAGCCTCCTGAGCACAAGGGCTGTAGGCATCCACCACACACCCTGCACCCTGATGGTTTTTAACTCCTGGAACAGTGAAGAAACAGTTGCATAGGATAGAAAAGCTTTTGTAGCTTTGGCATGAAGGTTGGCATTTATATAACTGTAACCATAAAGATTAATGTGCACTGCTGGGTGTGGTGGCGCATGTCTGTGCTCCCAGCACTCAGGAGGATGAGGCAGGAGGACTGCTGTGAGTTGGGGGCCAGCCTGAACTGCATAGGGAGACCCCTTTTTTTAAACAGATGAATGTGTGCTGTAACAAGAAGGCTGCATAACTGGGGCAGAGTAGGGATGGAAGTCAAGAAAGGAAGCAAATGTTCTGCTTCTGGAAGTTAACAGTGGATGGCCACACAGCAGGGCAAGGGAAGCTTGCTGCTGGAACAGAGGAGGTGAATACAGAGAGAGTCCATTAAGAATTGCAGACAACTGTTCCAGGGGTGTGGCTCACTGGTGCCGTGCACCCTCCTGCCTGGCAAGCACAAGGTCCTGAGTACCATGCAAAGAAAAGTTTAAAAAACAACAAAACTGGAAGTAGAAATTCTATCCAACCCAGCTATTCCCCTTCTAGGCGTCTTCCTGAAGGAGTTAGAGACGCTGTGTTATGTTATGTTATAATGCCTGAACGTTGGGAGCAGCCCGTGTGGCACCCACAGATGAACACATAGGGAACGTGTGGTATTTACGTACAGTGGAGTACCACTCTGCCATAAAGAGGAATAAGTGAGTCATCATAGGTTCATGGACGCACCTTGAGACCATAATATTAGGTGATTTCAATCCCGGCCACGCAGGTGTCGATGTCACATGGTTCCTCTTATGTGGGAAATCCAAAGTAAGAATGAAGAGCAAATAAAAGAGAAATGATAGGGAACAGGGGTCTTTATAAAGGGGAGGGAGGTGAACAGAAGAGGTGGGGTCGTGAAAGGACTGGGCACAGACCCTGCGCGGGGACCCGCTTCTGCCACAGTGCTCAGGTGCTGCACGCGGGGGTGCCCGTCCCAGGACCTGCAGTCTCCCGAGGTGCCGCGGGGTCCTCGCTGCTCCTCTGCACTTCGGCTGTGCTGCAACCGCGAGAGAGCGAGGCGCGTTTCAGCCGGCAGCTTGTGGGCTGTGCCCCGAGAGCGCGGCTATATTTAGTTGGAGAATGTGCAGCATGTGTGGGGCGTGTCTTTCACTCCAGTTTAAAGCTGTTTTCCGAGATGCATCTAGTCCACTCAGGAACTCGTATTTGAAATGAAAAGATGTGCATTTTGGACTTTTTTCTTTCTAGGGAGGAGGTCAGTTTAGCGGTATAAATTCAGTTCACCCACTCTCATCTCCATTCCCAGAAATGTGATTTTAGACGATAACTCTTCCCTGCTGGGGTCTCAGTGTCTGTTAAAAAATTAATTGTTTATTTATTTGCAGTACCAGGGGTCACACTCAGGCCTTTGTGTTTCCAAGGTAGGCGCGGTACCTCTTGAGCTAAATCCCTGGCCCTCAGGATCTCACTGTGTAGTTCAGTCTGGCCTTGAACTCACTGTATAGTTCATGTTGGCCTTGAACTTGTAGTCATCCTCCTGCCTCAGCCTGTAAGTGCTGGAGTTACAGGTGAGTGCCACCTTGGTGGGTTCAATGTTTTAACCTGCAAAATAACAGCAAGTGACTTTCCAGTTAACCAAAGCAATGTGTGTTGTGGAAGACATTATGCTTTGAACTGTTGTGTTTTCCATTTGTTGGTGAAAGCAATTCAGACTTGTAATAAAGAGTAAAATCCTCAAAGAGCATCGCATCTGGTGAGCTTACAGCCGAGAGAGGTGGAGATGGTGGAGTTGGGGGGTGGTAGGCTTGGACTGTGACTGTGCCTGGCACAGGTGTGGGGGAGGGGAGGAGATACTAATGGAGATGTTGACACCACGAGGCAGCCCCAGGACCTGTGACCTTGGCTGAGACCTGAAGCATGTCAGGGTGGCGTTTGCCGGGTGGAAAGTGCAGGCTCGAGGCCCGGGGCGCAGTTTGACAAGGGAGTGCTTGCCTAGCACGTGTGATATTCTGGGCTCCTCCCCAGCTCCGGAGAAAAAGTCCCATAAGCAGGAGAAGAACCTATAGGAAGGTCCTGAGGTCACTGAGAACCTCTTTTGGATAACTTTGAGACCCCTGGGGGTTGTGGAGGAAACCAGGGTCTTTAGTGTGTCTCTCTGTGGCCGGGCACAGTGGGTGCAGGGACTGACCAGGTCTTCATTTGACGGTGAGGTCAGAAAAGGCCGGTAAGTCCTGCTGGGTGTGCTGGCACACACCTGGAGTCCAGCACTTTGGAAGCTGATGCAGGAGTATCTCTGTAAATTCAAGCCCAGCGTGGGGTACACAGCAAGGCCCTGTCTCAAAAAGACAAGATAAAAATAAAATGCTTTCTTTATCAGCAATCAGAGGCTCCGTGGGAGGCTGAATTTCTGGGTGTGAGTTCTTGGGGGGAACTGAGAGAGGAGGTAGGTAGAACAGGGCTGCAGTGGGGTTGCGCATGCCCGGGACTCAGGAGCGACTGACCTGGGAATTTGTTACAGAAATGAGTCTCAAATTGTGCGCCTGTCTTTCTGTGACATAATGAGAAACACTTTGGGGTCTGTGCCTGATTCCCCTGCAGGGCGTGCCAAACGAGTATGATTTCCTGAGTGACAGGGCATCAGGAACATCTTTTGTTCTGCTATCTGGCCTGCGACCTTGCTTCCTGTGGCAGAGCTCCTGGGGCCCTGAGTGTTTCCTGGTGACAGTAGTGTCCTTTTTCTGATCAGGCCATCTATGCTGGGCTGTGGGTGGCACTGCCAGTCAGACTCTGAGGCATGGAATGGTCAGCCTCTCACCCGTCTCTGGGGAGAGAAGGGACCTGACCTGGTCACTTTTTGTATCACTGAGACACAGTTCCCGACACACAAATTGAAGCGGAGGTTTATTTTGATTCAGTCTGTAGAGATTTCAGTCCTTGTCTACAAATTCCAAGGCAGGGCGCAGGGCAGGGTCCAGGCGCAGGAGGGGCTCAGGGTGTGGTGAACAGGAAGTGGAGAGCAGGGAGGAGCCAGGGAGGTCACACCCTTAGCGACTGCCTCTGGACTGTGGCCTTGGGTGGAGCCACTGACCAGTTGATCAGCTTCCATAGCAGTAAAAATCCCCTGGCTGCCAGTGAGAGGATTTCCCCGCTGGTGAGTTCGTTGCATTTACTGGGACGTTGGAGTCCCACCCACAGGGACAGAGCTGTGTGTTCTAAACCCTTCCAGGCCATGACCTGTTTCCTGTCTGTGCAGGTTGATCAACCTTGTATGCAGCACTGCTATACCTGTGTTTCCCAAACCTGTGTTTTCCTGTGCTCTGAGAGCCACTATGGTGGAGTATGGGATGTGGGCGGGGCTCGTGAGAGCTTGAGGATCCCAGCAGTTGCTGTGGGCTCCACACAATTGCTGGCAGTCGGTGTCCTGTGGAATTGCAGAACACTCTGCTGGGGTCTGCACACTGGGACGTTTGGGGTGCTGGAGGAACCCACTTTTGGTGGAAAAAGTGTTGGGAAAAGTAGAGTAAAACACAGTGAGTGTGTGGCCAGTGTTTAAAACAAAGATTGGATAATTTCACTGGAGCCCAAGGATGTTGGCTCAGTATTAGGAACTGTACTTGCTTCTAGGGAAGATGAAATTCTAGGAGATGCTGGTCTCAAACATGGCGGGCAGGAGCCCTGTGTGTGTTCAGCACAGGTGAGGCCCAGGTTCAGCCCTGCACTGGGAAAGCAAAGTTCTCACCTGGCTCCGGGATTCCCTGTACCCAGCAGGACGGTTGGATCTGGCCTTCACCTTGTGCCTAGACGTTGTGTCTCGGTTCAGAGAGGCAGCATAGCCTTTCATTAAGTGATTTTAGCAGATTCACGACACATCATTTCTCTCTAGAAGTAAAGTAGAGGCCAAATATCAGTTCTGAGGATGTTGTGTGAATGATAAACTCCATTTAACAGGGTTTTAAAATCAGTCTGTGGCCTTTGGTTGGCACATGGGTAAATTTTTATGAAGGTGAGTCGTGCCGTTCTTACAGTGGGACTTGGACAGTGAGGACACAGAAGGAATTTGTGGACTTTCTCCCCAGAGCAGCAGTCTTTGCGTGGCTGAAACACTTAGAAATTCCTAAATACCAGCTCAGCTGCAGAGCAAGGAGTTTAGTATTGAGTATCACTTGCCATAGTGACATAAACTGAAGTGGGCTTGGTGCTTTCTGTTATGTGTCAGCTTTTTCTGTTATAATGAAAGAGAAACATAAATCCTAAGCCAGGCCTTAAGATTGCTTTTAGAATATATAGTCGTGGACAGGCATGATGCTTCATGCCTATAGGCCCAGCACTGGAGAGGCTGAGACAGGAGGATTGCAGTGAGTTTGCAGTTAGCCTGTGCCTGTGTCAAAAGCCAGAGCAAATGGAAACAGAATATATGATTGTATTCTTTCATTTGTCAAAAATCTGGTCCCAGTAGGGAGTTGGCTAGAGGGAAAGGCCTGGCTGGATCTTGGCAAATCCAGTGTCCCAAAGCCACATGTGCATTTGTAAGAGGGCTGGAGAACCTGTGTGCGTGTGTGTACGTGTGTGCACAATTGGTTCCCCTCACCGCCCCCCGTGTGTCCTTTGGGTTCTAGAGGAAGAGGCGTTTGGATGGGCAGCGAGTCCTCAGAGTGGACATGGTCTGTCCCAAAGTTGTGGGGCTGCCTGTTCTGGTGGGGCTGCACTCCTGAAGTCACCACGAAGAACACAAATTGTATAAATTGTACCAAGGAGACAGCTCTAGAAGCTGGCAGGCCACCTGTCTTTGGGATTTGGTCGTGTTAGAAGTCAGTAGCCTGTGAGGTGAGTGGTCTCCAGCCATGTGCAGGGATTATTTACTTCTGGCGTTTTTCCCTGTACATATTGTATAATTTTTTTTTTTAGGTTTTTTTTTGAGACAGGGTCTCACTTTGTAGTTCAGGCTGGCCCTGAGCTCAGCCTCAAACTCATCACCGCAATCCTCCTGCCTCTGCCTCCCAAGTGCTGGGATTACAGGTGTGAGCCACCACGCCCGGCACTGTGGTATGTGGTACTGGTTGCTGCTGGGCGTGAATCTCCACACCCAGTATAGGTATGTGGTTACCAGGATCGAACCCGGGTCCTTGCGCTTGCAAGACAGGCGCCGGAACCACTGAGCTAAATCCCCGGCCCCCCATATTGTATAATTTGATAAGGTGTTTTCTTGCTATTTGTTTTTTGAGACAGAGTCTCACTGTATAGCCCAGGCCAGCTTTGAATTCACTGTGTAGCTCAAACTGCCCCTGAACTCACCATGTAGCCCATGCTGGCCTGGCACTTATAGTGATCTTCCTGCATCAGCCTTCCAGAGACCTGGGCTTAGAGATGTGTGCCTCTGAGCCTGGTTAGAACTTGATAAGTTTAACATGAACTGCAGGGCCATTATGCCAGCAGATGAACAAAGGCATCTGAGGCTGTGTCTCGGCTGGGGACGAGTCAAGGTCACCCTATACTTCAGGTACCTGCTAGGTGAGGTCGGTGGTGATTTTCACAGGCAGCACAAGCTGATTTCTGAATTTCTCTGGCTCATCGTGGAAAGGCCTGTGTAAGGAGACGCTGTTTTCTGTTTCAGCCTTTGTTCCTTCATTTCTCCAAATAAAACATTATGATTTGTGAAGAAGGCCAGAGAGACCATGGTAGGACTGGGAGACTCCCCCTGCTGGGACCTAGCTCAGTGCACGAGCTGCGGGTCTTGTTTGACTGGACTTCCTGGGCCTCCTGGGTGCCAGGTCTGAGCATTTGGCACAAAGCTAAGAGTTAAGGTAGAATCCTTCTGGTTGTTTGAGACAAGGTCTCACTGTGTAGCCCAGGCTGGCTGGCCTCAAACTTTCGACAGTCCTACTGCCTTAGTCTCCTGGGTGCTAGGGTTACAGGCGTACGTCCCCGTGCCCAGCCGTGGCTTCCTTCGGGGCTCTTCTTTGTCATGGCGTGAAGTGTGTTTGGCCTAGATATGGTTTGGAGCTGTGTGGAGGCAGGAGGCTGAGGGGCAGTGATGCCCAGTGTAGCCCGCCTGCGGGATGAGTGAAACAGCCAGGTGAGAGATAGTGTCTTTGAGGAGGGTAAGTGGGCCACTAGCTGAGGGAGGTGGCTTTTTGCCGGGTCCTCAGGGTTCGCTGAAATTCTCTGGGACTAGGGCTCCTCTTTCGGGTTGGTGACCTGAGTCCTTCTGGAAGGTCTGTCCATGGGCGTGGGCAGTTCAGCTCCACCTCGCTGCTGTCAGGCTGGACTGCAGTGTCTGCACTCAGAGCTGAGTGTGTGGGGACTGCATTCCCCACGCACTCCCAGTGGCTTCCTGTGCATAATAAGCACTCAAGTGTGTTTCATGACGCAGACGCTGGGCATGGTCGTGTGTGCCTGGGGCCCAGGACTCGGGAGGCTGAGGCAGGAGGATTAGTGTGAGTTGGAGGCCAGCCTGGGCTACGTGGTGAGACCTGTCTCAAAACAAAAAGAGACAAGAACGCAGAAAACGTGCAAGAATGAGTATATTAGGTGATACACATGCGTGGAATTTATTTTCCATTACTGGGGATCAAACTCAGGACCTTGCACTTGTCGGGCAGCCCCAGCAGCACTGAACTGCGTCCTTGGTTTTACACTTACAAATTTATGCATCAGCTTATCAAGGTTTTCGAAGCCTTTGTTTTGGGCTTTGGATTGTTATGCTGAATTAAGTGATAGATATCTGGGTAGTTCTGAGTCCCAGGGCCCTAGCACTGGGTTGTATTTCCTGTCCTTGTAATTTTTTTTTTTTAAATGAGGTCCAATTGAGTTGCCCAGGCTGGGCCTGATCTCAGTCTTTGTGCCTCAGCCTCCAGAGTGCTGGGATTTCGGGTGTGCACCACCAGCCCTGCTGTTTTTTGGAATGAGTTCAAATATTAAGACTTTTCACAGGCTCAGCGCGTCGGCCTCTCGGGGCTCCCTCAGTTCCCGTTCATGAAGGCTGGGCTGGTGGGGTCACCCGGAAACAGCTGCCCTGCTCTGGGGGCAGCGTGGAGTGTGTGCTAATGAGGAAGAACAGCGAGGGAAGGATGAGATGGCGAAGCTGGCACAGTGTGGGATTGGACAGGTGCTTTGCCTTCTGCGGGGACCAGGAACCCAATGACAAGGTAGATATTGCTCCTTCCTTCCCTCAGGTTAGGACAAACAGATGTGCACACAGTATAAAGAAATAGAAGCCATGCAAAATGGTGGGCACCTGTAATCCCAGTACTGGGAAGGCTGAGGCAGGAGGATGCCCATGATTTTGAGGCCAGCCTGGGCTACATAGCAAGATCCTGTTTCACAGGAAAAAAAAAGTTATAGGGCTGGGGATTTAGCTCAATGGTTCCGGTGCCTGTCTTGCAAGCACAAGGACCCGAGTTCGATCCCTGGTAACCACATACCTATACTGGGTGTGGAGCCTCATGCCCAGCAGCAACCAGTACCACATACCACAGTGCTGGGCATGGTGGCTCACGCCTGTCATCCCAGCACTTGGGAGGCAGAGGCAGGAGGATTGCTGTGATGAGTTTGAGGCTGAGCTCAGGGCCAGCCTGAACTCCAAAGTGAGACCCTGTCTCAAAAAAACCTAAAAAAAAGAAAAAAAAGTTATATAAAGTCATAGAAATCTTATGGTTCTGATATCACTGTCAAATTCTAGAATCATAGAATTATGTGGAGGGCCGGGGATTTAGTTCAGTGGTTCCGGCACCTGTCTTGCAAGCGCAAGGGCCCGAGTTCAATCCCTGGTAACCATATACCATACTGGGCTTGGAGACTCACGCCCAGCAGCAACCAGTACCACAAACCACAGTGCTGGGCGTGGTGGCTCACGCCTGTAATCCCAGCACTTGGGAGGCAGAGGCAGGAGGATTGCTGTGATGAGTTTGAGGCTGAGCTCAGGGCCAGCTTGAACTACAAAGCGAGACCCTGTCTCAAAAAAACCTAAAAAAAAAAAAAAAAAATTGTGCAGCGGGTAATTAAACTTTATCTCAGTTGTATCATTGTAGTGAACTCCGAAGTGTTTCATCATCAAGATGCCTGGAAAGGGTCTGGCAAATACAGATTTTCAAAATACCTTGGAGATTGTTTCACCGAATGGGTAGGAATTCCTGGGATACTCCTGGTAGTGTCTGTAGCCTGCATATAGGCTGGATGCCACAGAAGTTCCACTGGTCTTCGTGGAGGTCCCCTTGGGCTTGGGGACTACAGTGTGGTTGATCTTTTAGGATGGATCTCTACCTGACAGCTTTCTGCTGCTGAGGGAGAAACAGAACCGCCCAGGAGAGGAAACAGTGGGGGTACATGCTGCCGGAGCCCGGTTTGGGGCTCGACTTCCTGGGTGTTTAAAGTCCCACCGTGTAGGGCGCGCTGTGCTGTTACCCCAGAGTGGACTTGGTGATGTGCTTGTGGGGCAGTACTGCAGTGACAGTTGGGAGGTTGCTGGAGTGCTTTGTGCTGCCAGCTTGTGATTCTGGGAAGCCCTGAGACTTGTGATGGCTGTAGTGTCAGCCCTGGCAGAGACTGAAGACTTCCTGTCCCTGGTTGTCTGGGCAGTGGTGGCGAAGCTTATTCCCAGGGATCCCTCCTTGGGAAGGTGACCTGCGGAGAGACACCAGCTCAGTGGGTACCGCAAGGAGGGACTGACCCTGGCTCTCCCGTGCCCCCTCTGCAGCGTGGCCTTTGGGCTGCTGACTGGGCCCCTCCAACTCCGCGTGATTGGAGGAGACATACAGGAAGGGCGCCAGGCAGAGCTTGCCCAGGAGTGGGGAGCATCTTGGAGACTCCACCCACTCTCAGCCCTTCTCTGTTTTAATTTAACTCTAGATTTATTTATTTCCTTGTATATTTATTTTGGGGGATCATCCTCAGCCCCAAGTTGTACATTTTAAGAGCATTTTAAAACTTTATAGAAAAATCTACAAATTTGAGTAAGAAATAAACTCAAATAGAAAAATTGTGTGACATTTCTAAGATTACACAGAGTCTGCTGTGCTTTACTTAGAGTTAAGTACAAAAAAAAAAAAAAGTGATCAAAGCTGCCAGTGGGGAGGGGATGCGGACTCAGCCTTCAGAAAAGTTGAGATCATGATTGCCAGGCTTGGGGGAAATCTCAGTTTGGTGGAAGCCCTGCTGCAATCCGAGGTGACCTTAGGGTTAGGGCAGTGCCAGAGGTCTCCTGGGAGTGCCGTGTAAGGGCTCATCGACTTAGGGCTCGTGTCTAGATGTCCTCCTGGAGCCTCGTGCAGTCACGGGATGGGGCACTTTCCAGGGGTGGCTGAGTGTGTGATGCTGGGTCAGGGCTGTGTGATCACTGAGTCGGTCCGCTGACTGGTCTGGCTCAGTTCTGGGCAGGATTAAGGCATGAAATACAAGGGACAGAAGGAGGGCTAATGCGCTCTCCTGCCTGCCTGCCATGGACTGTTTCTCTTCTGCGATGGCCTCTGCCACTCTGCCTGGAAACAGCTGACTGTGGACTGAAACCCCTACAAACTGTGTGCCAAATAAACCTTTCCTCCTTTAACTCTGGGTGTCAAGTATTTTATCTCACCAACTAGAAAAGTAACTGCGATATTGACTTTGCATCGATGTCCTATGCTTACACAAAGATATGACCTTAGAGCTAAGAAAATAAAGGAGATAGTGAGCCAGGTGTGGTGGGACAGCTTGTACTAACTCCCCAGCACTTGGGAGGCTGAGGCAGGAGGATCCCTGGGAGTTCATGGTCAACCTGAACACTTTCTCAGTTTCTTCTGTTTTTCATTGTTGCTGGGAAAAGAACAGGGCTGCCTGGAGGTGGGAAAGAGGAAAGACTGTTCCCATTACTCTGTGACCTTGGGCCTTGTTTTCCTGTTAAGTGAAACTGAGATACTAATAAGTAAGTAATGAGAACGTTATCAGTAGTTGGAGCTGCTGTGTGGGTGTGTTGCTCACCAGCCTTTGTGTTGAGCCTCCTGCTGCTCCCTGCTAGTCATGGGGTATCCCTGTATGTGAGAGTTTATTATCAGCCTCTGGGTGAGCTCTTGCTTGCTTCATTTTTTCAGGTTTTGTTTTGATTTTTGTGTTTAGACAGGGTCTCCATATGTAGCCCAGGCTGAACTGAACTCCAGGGGCCCCTCGTGCTTCAGCCTTTGGAGTGCTGGGACCACAGCTGTGTGACATCATGCCGGGCTCACCCTCAGCTTCTGGAGGGAGAAGCATCGTTTGGGAAGGGCCTGGCAGAGCTCAGAAGCTGGACTCAGGTCTCTCATACTCATGCATGTGGTTAACTCCCGGCCCTGCCCAATCCACTCAGGCCTCTTCCTGTCCCGTCCCCACAGGTAGAAAACCGCGCCTTGGGCTGCCTGGCCTTCGGAGGCTTCCTCAGGGCTAGTGGGGCAGAATTCCCCGTGCCCATCTTGGAGCAGGCCTGCAGCATCGTGAACCTTTGGGGCCATCCTAAGTCCCTAACCCCTGTGTCGCCTGAGCTGTGTCTGACTTCCGGTGGCTCAGAAATAGAATGAAGCGTCTGAAGGGTAGGACGGGGGCTTGTTCCACCTACCTTGGTGTGTGGTCCCTTCTGTGCCCACCCTCCTGTGTCTTGGTGATTGACTCAGCGGTCCCCTTCATTTCTCCCAAGCAGGAACAACCAGCCTAGGGTGACTTTTCCTTTGGGTCATGTTTAAAAAACAAAATCACCGACCCTTGGCCAGCACTGCCGCACCGCAGGCTTGCTGGTACGTTTCACTTTTCTCGCTGTGTTCCCCTCCTTTGCTTAGGACCCTGGATCCCGATGTCAGGGTTTCTCTGGGCCTCTTGGTGTCCTGGTTTGCAAACTGCGATCCAATGAGGCCGTGCTGTCTGCCAAGCCATCGACTGTCATGCAGCAGTTGGCGGTAGGGGTGTGGAAGTGCGGGGCTCTTCCTTCTTGAGGCAGGAGGAGGGGCCAGGCTGGTGACCCTGGGCAGGGCCAGGATTAAGATGTCAGTGGAGGATGGCAGAGCTGAGGGTCAGGACTTAATGTCTCTAGTAAGTGTATTTAATTAATGGTGGTCACTCTGTCTGACTGGCTGGGGAAGGGGACAGTCACTCGTAAAGCCCGTGGATATTCCTGAGCCTCCTGTTGCAACGCCTCACTGCTGAACTGTGAAGGCTGAGCATTTCCACACCTTTGTTGTGCAAGCTGTTTCACACCACTGTTAGGTATAAAAAGACAGGAAGTGTTGCCTAATGTTTCTGAGTGGGAGCGTTTAGTTTTGGGGTTGCTTTTTGCAAAAGATCACTGGAAGGGAGGCCATGAGGCCGACTCCAGTCTTGTGGAATAGAAAGAAGGATTTTACAAATAAGTGACATTTCTAGCATTACACAGACTCAGTGCTGTGCTTTGTGAAAATAAAACTTTGGGAGTGAGGTGTTGTGCGTGCCTGTGGGTGCGTGATTATCTCTGTACATGCTCTCAAGTTCTTGACTTTGCAAGTGTTGCACCAATCTGTCGGCATGGCCTTACAGCAGGGCGCCAGCCCTGGAAAATGAGCTTTCCTCTGGCATGTGTCCCTTGGGAGGGAGTAGGGTGGGGAGCTGCAGGGTCAGGAATGCCAAGCTGGTGGGGCGGGAGCTGCGGGGTCAGGAATGCAGAGCCAGCTCTGGGGGACCCCCCCCCCAACCCCCAGCGCCCTGAGGTGATGCTGCAGGCTTGCCTTGTGCGCCCTGGGCTGGTGCCAGTGGCCAGAAGCTGCCAGTGTCTGGAGGAGTGCGTTTGTCCTGGGAGACCTTGGTTTTCAAACTAGCATGAAAGCACCATTTGCTTGGAGGAAATTGCTTTGTGCACAAATGCTAGGAACTGTAGTGCCCTTAGATTGTTTACGGTGAGAATCTGGCTCTTGAGAGGATGGGCCCCAGAGGTGGGAAACAGGGTTTGGCCCCGGTGGCCCCAGATGCTCTCTGGTTGTAGTGTTTTCTCCACAGCTTTCCAAGCAATGGCTGGGACTCCTGGAAGCTGGGGCTCATACCACAGTAGGGGTTCACTCCTCAGAATGGAGGGAAACAAAGCCCTGTGGCGCCTGGTCCCAAGCTGAGGCTTGGCTTGTGATGGGCAAAGGTAGCCATCACGCGCTCTGTGCTCAGTTGGAAACAGCCCTCGTCACCCCTCGGCTGAGGTTACTGAAGACGTCTCCACTCAGTGGATTGTGCGCAGAACTAATAGGAAGTTTCCTCACAACTGAAATGTTGTTTTGAGTGTTTTGAGGGCACTCGGGGAATAGAAATGTGGCTGTTTCCCTTGCAGACACCAGGGGGCTTGTGGAAATGACAGTGAGGAGGAGACTGAACAGCTTTCTCACAGCTTGGTGGCCAATGAGTGTTGGAGGCACACAGCCCTCAGTGCTCTGTTTGTGCTGTGATGAAGGCTCTTCACCGACATGGGAAGAAGGAAGATTTTGAAGTGTTGTCTGTCTCTGGGATTGTGAAGAGCCCGATGCCTCCTTTTCCCTTATGTCCTGGCGGCCTGTGGCCAGCGCAGGAGACGCTGGGGCTACAGGCCCCTGTGGAAAGGAAGTGTTCTCAGGGAGGCTTCACTTCGTACCCTGGGTACCTTGCAGAATCGGAGCCTTCTACTCTGTGAGGTGGCCCAGTGGGCATGAGATGGGCACAAGATGGGCATGGTGCCTCCTTAGCGCACGAGGCCAGAGCCTAGGTGAGGACGCTAAGGCCGTCCCCACAATTGCAGGGAAAGCTGGGAGACCCTGTGTGATTTTGCAGCAGGTGGCTGGCATGGACTAGGGGCACGGTGGGTGTTTGGTTACGGCTGGAGGCCTGGGCCTGAGCCCATTAACAACAGCCATGCCTGTCACCCAAAGTGTTGTGCTGGGTGCTCGGTCACTCTGGTGCTTCCCCAGGCCCAGAACTGAGCAGACAGTGCGCCTCTTGCTTCCCGCAGGCAGCAGCGCTAGCACCCTGGCACATGGCCATACTGGGTTTCTCCTTTGTCCCACAGGGACTGCCGCACCAGCTGGGGACAGACAAGTTTTCAGAATCCGGAGGGCTATTTTAATTTTACATTTTTAATCTGTCGAAATGAGATTTTATTACTCTAAGACAGGTCTTGCTAAGTTGCTAGGCTGGCCTGGAATCCAAAGCTCTGTCCCCCCTGCAGCCAGGATCACAGGCGTGCGCCATCGTGCAGTTTTCCGTCTATTTTCAAACCTCTAGCAACGGAGATTGTGAGCTGTCCCAGGGTTTATTTTGGTTTCAGGCGCAGAATTTATGGCACCGTCTATCACAGGGGCTGGCCGTCCTTGGGAGTGAAATGTAACAAAATTGTCAGTGTGGTTTTATTTTAAGATGGTTTTTAAAAGAAGATTGTTTTCAGTCAGAATTTAGTTCTGTAGGTTAGAGACTGGGTGCGGCGATGCTTTCTCCCGTGGCTTTGCCTCCCGAGCACTCTCCCTTCCCGCTGGGACAGGGGCCTCCCCCGCCCTGGCCCGCTGCCCACGTCCCCTGAGATGCCCTGGCCGCCAGCCAAGCACTGTGGTGAAGCCTGCTTTGGGGACACTGTCCCTGGGTGTGGCAGGTGACAGCTGCCTGGCCTCCCTGAGCACAGAGTCTGACTGCGGGCATCCTGGATGGGGCATGGCGTGCCTGTGAGTGTCTTGGGTTGGCCTCATGCTGCTGGGCCGGCTTGTGTTGCTGGTGCCTGGTGGTCCTGAAACGCTTGTGTTCTGGCAGGATCGGCCGGTCACGGCGCCACGAAGAAGACTGAGATAAGCTTTCTCTTTTTCAAACCAGCCCCCTGGAAGACTTTTTCTCTGGCTTTCTCCACAAAGGCCGCTACTGAGAGGACTCGAGTACATTCCGTCAGATGTGGGGTTTCTCTTGGAGGATGTTCGGTTCCGGAGCTCAGTGTCCTCACGTTGCAGCCCAGTGAGTCTGTGCCACTGGGTCGAGAAGAGGAGCAGAAACAGGGTCGATGACGAGGAAATCCTGCATGGCCGTGTGCGTAGCTCTGGGTCCGGCAGACGCCCGTGCAGGCAGGTGTGCATGGGAGCAAGTGTGCACACCATCCAGGACCTGCTTTCTATGGCTGTGACCCTCGGCCCAAGCCCTGTCGTGGGTGGACAGGGTCAGCTGCCCGCGGGGCCCGGCCCTGCCCATCTCCTGTCCTGGCACTTTCTTGAGTGTCACTGCTGCAGGCCTGTCTGTTCTGACCTCCATGTTCTTGCATGATCCTTCTTTTTGCTCCATTTGTTTGTTTTGCAAGTTGGGGTCTCCCATGTAGCTCAGGTGGGCCTTCCACGTAGCCCTGGCCAGCTTGTAGTGCCTCATGTTCTTCTAGGCAGACTTCAGTGGCCAGCACCATGTGCTCACAAAGATCCCCCTGCAGTCCCCCACGGTGGGCCCGTGGCCCCAGGGTGGGCCGCTCTGGCAGTAGGGTTCCCGGGGCTTCAAGGTTCCTGCACTCAGCTGGGATTGAGAACCGGGTGGAGCACTCGCAGTGTGTGCTCAGGTGTGTGGTGGAGATGCTGACCAGGACCAGGCCGGCTGTGGGGAGGTGGGGTGAATGGGGCAGCCGTGAGCCAGGGTTGGGGTCTCCAGGGAGGGTCTGGTTAGAGGTAAGAGTGGTGCTGTTGCCCTGGCCCCTCTGGGGCCTGTCTAGACTCTGACCGGGATGCACGTCCGGGAGGCTGAGTCCACTCGACTCTAGCGCTTAGCCTTCCACCCGCCCTGTGGCACAGCGACATCTCCCCTCCTGGCAGTCAGCTTTGTCTGTCCCTACTGTGACCAGCAGTGAGGTTGTCCCTTGACTTGGCAGATGAAGCAGAGGCTTGGCGGGGACGTGTGGTGGGTCTGAGGAGAAGTCACTGCTGTCCTTTCCAGAATCCACTGCGGAAGAGCCACGTGGATGGAGAGAAGCTGTCATGGAAGGGGTGGCAGATGTACGGCCTTGGGAGCCCATGATGCTGCCTGTGTCTGGCAGCACCCAGTCCATGCGTCCAACTGCACGACCTTTGTCCTGGAGGTGACCTGGTGGTCACTGCCACCCTCGTCCAAGAGGAAGCAGACAGGGATACCACCGGAGGGCTCACGTGAGCGCCGCAGGACGGGGCTGGGTACTCGGGGGAAGCAGCAGGGGTGAGTCGGTGGTCGGTGGCTGTGCCCAGTTCCAGCTGCCCAGGTGTCACTTGGTGTGTGTGGAGAGCAATGCAGCTGCAGGGTCCTTAGGATGGTGCTAGCCCCCCAAAGGCACCTGAGGCCTGGGGTGCGGGTCGGGTGCTGCTGTTCCTGACTGTTCCACGCCTGGTGTGGTCAGGGTAGCGTCAGGACCGCACTGTGTTCATGTGGACAAAGAGGACGTGACCCCGAGCTGGCTTCCCGCTTCCTGGGAACAGCTGGACCCTCCCCCGCCCCTTAGAGAAATTCAGAGCAGATCACTTTGCCCTTGGTGTGTTGGGACAAGGCCTCCCTGGGAGGACACCAAGGCTGCCTGGAGTTACCTGCATAGCACAGGCTGGCCTCGTGCTCATGGTGGTCTTCCTGCCTCCGCCTCCCCAGGGCTCTTACGGAGTGACCCCCACGCCTGGCTGCCCTTTCTGCCTAATCAGCTAACTTGGTCTTTGACGGTGCAGCCCCTCCTCCCTGAGCTCGCCTGCTGTTCTGAGATTGGCAGGTCAGGGCAGCAGGTGAGACCGTAGTGTGAATGCCTGGTAAACAGAAGCTGCTTGTGGTAGTGTGAGTGGGGCCAGGTGTTGGGCGAGCCCTCTTTCTCCCCCAGCTGCTACTGAATATGGCAAACCGTCCTCTGTAGGTGCGGTTCTCTCCATTTGCTTTCCCAGCCTCTGCCGTTGCTGGGTATCTCTGGGGCTCCTGCAGCCACGCAGCCCCCTCCCGGGTGACAGGACAGCCCCTCACGCCAGCTCACCTTAAGGCACATTTCTCTTCCCTACTGAAGAGAGGTGCAGCCACTCCCTGCTAAGCGTCTGAGTTCTGAGCAGTTTAAACGGAAAATAAGCAGTTGTTTTTTTCTTGGGAATCCGTTTCTTTTAAGTCCTACACGCCGAAGAGCTGGGTTGGAAGCCTGTGTTCCAAGTTACTCTGAGTCTGCAGAGCCCCTGTGATGGGTGCTGCTCACCCGCTGAGCTTCTGCTGTGCTGTTTGTCCATCAGGAGCTCTGGATTGAGCTGCCATGTGGCCACCTACTCCGGAGCTGCTTTTCAATAAAATTCTTCTAACCTGGAAAACCGAAAAGATTGATTCCTCTCCACGTTTACACGTGCAGTGGCTATATTTTAAAGTTCACATTTGGAGGACTGAGGATTTAGCTAAGCGGAGCTGTGCCTGGCTTGAAAGCTCCAGGTCCTGAGTCTGATCCCAGTGCTGGGAAAAGAATCACCTTTGTAGATGGTGGTGTGGGGCTGCCACATCTTGGGGCGAGGGACACACTTCAGCTGGCAGCACATGAGTTGGCAGGGTCTGAGCTCCTAGGCAGTGGCTCTGTCTTCAGGCACTCAGGTGGCTGGGCCCATCAAAATGAGGGCCCTTGGGGAAGCCTCAGTCAGGGTCAGGATTTGAACCCACGACTTCTTGACTCCAGAGCAGCAGAGGACTTCTGGAGTTGGAATGCACGGGGTTTCTCTGGGGCTTCCTGTGGAGCTGAGTCTGTCCTCATTGGCCGCTTTGCTGCCCACGTGCTTTTCCAGGAAAAAAGTATCACCTAATCCTGAAAGGCGTGAGAAGACCGAGGGAATTGTTGGGTGGCGAGGTCGAGGGAGATTTCTCTAGTAGTTACTTGTTCTCACTGCTCTGCCACTGTATTCCTCTGTTAGCTGGTTTGCCCCTCGGTGGCGCGTTAGCGATACCCAAGAAGGACCTCACTCTGGTTTCCTTCCGTGGCCTCCTCCCTGGCACCGGCTGCCCTGAATGTAGAACCAGGGCACAGGTTGGCGCGCAGAGCTCCAGTAGCTCCAGTAGCCGGGCAATGATGTTGGAGCACTCTGCACACAAGTCTCAGGACCTGGCTGGTCCCTGGCGTCAGGCCCGGAAGGTGCAGCAGGCTGACCTAAGTGGGAAGCTGTGAATAGCCAGACTTTACTGTCACAGTTCTCAGGAGGAAACTCACCACCAAGATGTCTGAGTCCGAGGAGAGAAATGGCCCTTGCTAAGCCACCTCCGCTCCATCTTATTAAATTTTAATTTGATTTGATTTCTCCAATCACTGGCTCCAGTCTGTTCTTGTATCTATCATATATTCTCTGCCTGCCCAAGGGCGGAAGTTCACAATGGGGGCTGTAGGGTGGGCTTCCCAATGACAGGTTAGGGGAACACTGTCCGAGTGCTGCAGAGCCAGGGAGAGTGGTCCCTATGTCCGCCCCCTCCTTCCTCCGGGCCCTGCTCTGGTCAGAACCTGCACAGGGCTGATCTCTGGTCCTGGACCCAGGGACCTGGGACAGCGACTGGTCCTGTGGCCGCCGACCAGGCTTTGCCAGTGTCACTTTCCTGGGAGGTCCCACCACAAGCAGGGCCATAGTTCCTTTTTATTGATGGGGCCAGAGCCCAACCCTTTCCAGGGAGGAGGAGCTGTGTCCCCAACTCCATCTACCTGCCTCTTACTTTTCTCATGTGTAGAACTGATGCTTAAATTCCCCGTCTGTGTCTCTACACTCCGTGCTAGACTCTGGTATTATATGCTTTTGTTTTCTCAAAACAAAGAAACTGCTCTCTGAGATACCCAGCACTAAGATACATATCTTTGGCCCAGCCCCAGATAAGATAGTGGGCTGGCTGTGAACAGTTGCTATGTCACAACTGCCTGCAAGCCTGACAGATGGTGGCTTGGAGTAATCGGGTTTCAAGATCTGCCCTGGCCACCCCACCACAGGCCTCCAGCTACTTAGCTTATGGGGACAGTTTCCTCCGGGAGCTTACAGAGCTCTGTCCTTTGAATTTACCTTATTCCAAGGGTTTCTCAAACAAGGATTTTTTTAGGGTGCATCGGGAGGTAGGTGCCGCAGGTGCTGGGGATGTGCAAGGGCCCCAGCCTGCCATATGCACCCAGGCCTCTGTAGGTTGTAAACATTCAGTTGCAGCAAATTAGATGTAATTTGATGCCTGCAAACACTGTTATCAAAACAGATGTTGGCTTGAAAGTCAAAAGAATTTGTGGGCTTTGTGTGGAGGATAAAGGCTCCTGTGGATGTGGTGCTGGTGGTCAGTGGAGAGTGTGCTCCGGCTTTGTGCCCTCTGGGGAGGAACTGGTGGCTTCTCGCGCCTGGCATTGAGGTGTCAGGTGTTTGTGTTAAGAACTGTTCTCCAAGTGCGTGTGGTCAGCCTTCCATAGTCCCCACTTTTCCAGCTCTGTGTGGCTTCGCACTGGCTCCCACGTGAGGACCCAGAGCTTTCTGCCTGAGTCCTGCCTTTCCTTTCCACTTCAAGCCGTGGAAATGTCTTTATTCCTGATCTCAGATCCTTCATATTGATTTCTATCTCTCAAAGGGCATGCTGCTGCTGTATTTATTTTTCTGATCATTGAATCCTCCCTGCCTGTAATTATGTGCCGGCCATTAGCCAGGCTGCTTGCGCTTGCTGGGTGGAGGGGGCAGAGCTGGGGCTGTGGCTGGCAGCAGAAGGTGCCTCTAGGCAGCTGCCGGCTGCCGCATTTCTCATTACAGTTGGCTGCAGACTGAGTTGCAGACCGTGAGCGCCTGAGCCTCGCCAAACAAGTTTCACAGCCTTTCTGCACCGTCTAGCAGGAAGCAAGAATTCTTTGTATTTCATGTTCCATCTTGTGTGCATGTTTCAATTTCCAGTCTTCAGGATATTCTTTTGGGCACAGAGTAGCCTAATATATTTAGTTCTCCTTTTATATATTTTCCATATTTTCTACAGTCAAATGAATTCATACTCAAGAAGTCACTTTTGGGAAGACAAATTGAAGCTCGACTTACTTTTTCTTACAGAAGGGTTTTGGCAGTGATTCTGTATAAGTGGTTCTCTTGATGATTTAGGGCTATCAGTAAATACCCTCTGGGCCAACTGGATGGCAGGGTCGATGTGAAACCACTGTGGTGATGAACTCCTGCAACTCCAGCCTCTGGGAGGCAGAGGCAAGAGGATTGTACATTCCAGTTTAGAGCAGGCAATTTAGCGTGATCCCACCTCAAAATAAAAAAGGCTAGAGATGTAGCCAGTTTAATCCCCAGTACGGTATCAAAATAAATAAGTAAATAAATGAAGAAATAATAATAAGAAGAAAAGATCACAGTGGGCAATGACTTGGCCTTAAGCAGGAAGCCCCATGCCTGATGTGAATAAAGCTCAATGGGTCATTTGTTTGGCCTTGCAGTAAGGGAAGGGGTCCCCTCTGCGGCACAGAGTCCCTCAGCAGGGCAACAGGTGCAACATCCTGACAGAGACACCACGGGACACAGGACCAAACCTGGAAGTGCCATGAAGTACACTCCATGCCTTCCTGCTCTCTCTGACCGGAGACACCGGGACAGTGTTGGGCACTGGCCACAGAGACCACAAGAAGAGGTGGTGTGTGCTGTTCTGTTCGGCTGCTGCGTGGGGACTTGTAGATTTTGTTGCTGCTGTTTTGATGGCATAGTTTGGGGCTCTGATCCCTAAGGGAGCGGGTTAGGACTAAAAGGGGAGCTGGAGGTATCTGGAAAGAGCCCTAGCAAGCGGGGAGGGTGGGGCCACCGAGGAGAGGCAGAGGCGGCACCATCAGAACTCTGTGCTGGTCCTCTTTTGTGTCTTTGGGAGGGGCACAGAAGGTGCATCTGTGTCCAGGAGGAGCTGCACTCAGTCCTGGAGGGTCTTGGGTTGGCAGTGGAGGAGAAGGAGCAAGTACTTGGCTGCCTTATGCCTCTGGGAGCCAATGCTGCTTTCTTTTTTTTGGAGACAGTTTTGCTATGTAGCCCAGGCTGGTCTCAAACTCACCGTGTAACCCAGACTGGCCTTGGGCTCACAATGATTCTCCTGCCTCAGCCTCCTGAGTGCTGGGATTATAGGTGTGTGCCATGAAGCCCACCTGAATCCTGTCTTTTTGGTCAAGTCTTGGGTTTTCTTTCCACCAGTATGCCCATGGCCTTCTTTTTCTGTAGCTTTGAAAAGCACCTGGATCACAAGGTCTGTAATAGCTCTGCAGGATTGCCTTGCTAGAGGGTAACTTTAGATGTACAGCCAGCCAGGAGGACAGGAGCTGGGAGTGGTTGCCCCTGCACACTCCAGGGAGACACGGTGACTTCCAGGTTTGGTCCTGTGTCCCGTGGTGTCTCTGTCAGGATGTTGCACCTGTTGCCCTGCTGAGGGACTCTGTGCCGCAGAGGGGACCCCTTCCCTTACTGCAAGGCCAAACAAATGACCCATAGAGCTTTATTCACAAGTGCGTTCAGGGTATGGCAGGATCCAGCAGCGCACGCCAGGAGCATGTTAGGTCATGTCTGTGCACACCCCTCACTTGGGGAGTGGGGTTGGGGGGTGCCGTATTTACTTTTGGAGCCCAGCTTCAGAAATCAGACCTGTAGAAGCCCAAGTGACTTTGTTAAAAACCAGCCCTAGTTAGTCCCATGCAACTCTGATGGTGGGAGCCAGGCACGGTGACACATGCCTACAGTCTCCAGACTTGGGAGGTTGAAGAAAGAGGATTGAAAGTTTGAGGCAAGAATGTAGAGCAAGACCTTGTTTCAAAAATAAAAACATTATTAATACAGATTTGACAGCACATTTAAACTGTTTTAAGCACACCCTTGAGCGATGTTAGGCTCACACTGCCATGTGACCATTGTCAGAATTCGCTCCTAGTGTGTGAGTGGAGACCCCACAACACCTGTGTCATCTGCTGGCAGAGGGACGGCTTGGGCAGGGGCCGCCCTGGCTGGCTGAGGCCGCGCCACCCCCACCTTCTTGATTTCCTGAGGAAGCAAAGCGCCATTGTGTAGATGCCATCCTCCTCAGATATCGGGGCTGAGCCATGACTCAGCCCCTGCCCTGGTCTTTTTGGTTGTAGTTTTTCTTTCTTGTTTTTTTTGAGACGGTCTCGCTTTGTAGTTCAGGCTGGCCCTGAGCTCAGCCTCCAGCTCACATCACAGCAATCCTCCTGCCTCTGCCTCCCGAGTGCTGGAATTACAGGCGTGAGCCACCACACCTGGCACTGTGATTTGTGGTACTGATAGCTGCTGGGCGTCAGTCTCCATGCCCAGTACTGTATCTGGTTAACCGGGTATTGAACCTGGGTCCTTGCGCTTGCAAGGCAAGCGCGGGAACCACTGAGCTAAATCCCTGGCCCTTTTTAGTTGTAGTTTTGAGACAGGGTGTTGCTTTGTATTCCAGCCTGGCCTTGAACTCACAGCAATCTTCCTGCCTCAGCCTCCCAAGTGCTGAGGTTACAGATATGTGCCACCAGGCCTGACTCCCTGCCCTATTTTTGTAGACCAGGGCTGCAGCCCCATCTTGCTGTGCCCTGGAATGTGGCTCTGTATGCCCGCTTATGGTCTCAGGTGTCATGGCGTGGGTTTGACAGGCCGGTCTGTTGCCTGCACTGTCCACTTGGTTAATCAGAGGTGAGCTCATCAGGGAGCCGACGCCGGGCATCTTGCATGACTCAGTGAACACTCTGCAGCTTTGCCCACTGGGCCGCCACCTCCCTAAAGAGAGCACCGTCCACTCTTGGTTATTTACGTAGGATAGGGGACCCTCAGGTGGAGAATGCAGATATCTCCAACAAGTCTTTCACCCAGATGGATAGGACTGAGAGGGCTCTTTTGTGGTTATTTGTGACCATGAATAACAGCGATCCACCTTCTGCTGTATTCCAGCTCTGTGTATGCGTGTGTATGCCTGTGCACGTGTGTATGTGGGTGCCACACGGGCCAGGCAGGCCCTCTGTCACTGGGCCCCACCCTCCCCAGCTCCCTGACATGCCTCTCCGCTCCCCTCAAACACAGCGACAGCCCCTGAGCCCAACAGCCCGACGTGTAGCAGATGCAGCCCTGCCAGGTTCCTGTGGTGGCGCGGGCAGCCTGGGAGCCTGTCGCCGTGTGATGAGGCTGTCACGCTGATGAGGAGCCTGCCCTCCACACGGGGGCTGCTCCCACAGACTGCATCAGAGCCGAGCGCTGGTATGCAAGCTGCTTTCTCTGTTAGGGCAAAAAGACACTAGGTTTTCAGGCTGCCATTAAAATGCTTTCTCAGAGGGTATGAACATTGCTATTTTTAAAAAGTAGGCTTTAAAATGCTGTGGTGTGCTATATCTGGAGAGAGCAGAGAGTCCACCAGCCTGCCTGTGATCGAATACAGGGCCCAGCCCCGAGGTCACGGGAAGGCTCCTCCTCCTGTGTCCGGGCTTGTCCCGGGTCTCAACCTGGGTGCCATCCTTGGGCATCAGACCCGGCCCGGCAAAAAGCACAGCAGCCCTGTGGCTTAGAAGCAAGTCAGTGAGCCCTTCTGGGCCTGTAATTATAAAACTTGTCACCAGGCATCTCTCTCAGCCAGAGTTATTCTGAGAGCCTATGCTCCGTGGGATGCCGGGAGGGGCTTCCTGCATCCCCAGCCAGAGGAGCCGTGGGGCGGGGCCAGAGCCCACCTTTCCAGCTGTGACCACGGACTGCCCATTGGCACATGGTGGAGAGTCTGCCAGTCTGGATGCAGGGAAGAAAAGCCACGTGGAGGTAGCTGGCATGTGTGCATGTGTGGGCACTGCAGGATGCTCCAGCGTCATTTTCAGTGCTCCAGGCCCACCATTTCTGCAGGGCCCCGGATCTGTTTATTGGAAGGTGGCAGCAGAAACCCGGTCTGGGGCCTGTGTGTTCAGCATCTCTGGCCTCTCAGTGTACAGGGCAGGGAGTTGTGCGGATAAATTCTAATTTTTATGTCCTTGCACATTTAGAAACACTTCTCTCAGTTAAGGCCGTGCTTCGTGGTAGGTGTGTCCTGGGAAAGGTCCGCTGGCAGGTGAGGTGGTTGTGCAGGCATGGTGATGCCCTGCTAGTTCGGGCGCCTCTCCCATTGCACACCAGCAGTGCCATGCGGCCCACTGCTCCTGCCTGCAAGCTGTGCTGCGTGGTCCCGCCAGAGTCCTACTGGAGCTGCCACTCTGCAGGTACCTTTGGAGCTAGCTGCATGTGCCTGCTGTGAAGTGTGTGAAGAGGTGAAAATGGTGCGTACCGTGAAGGTGTGGGACCCAGAAGTGTGGCATGCGGGTTTGTCTTTCCTCAGTCACAGCCTTGGGGTGTGACCTCCTTTGCTTCACATTCACTTTAGTGTACTTGTGTGGCGGCGTCAGACCTGCCTCCCTCCCATGTGGGGTGCAAGGACCAGGTGTATCGATCACCTCCATGTTCTTCTCACAGACTCATCACCCACCAGCCCCGCGCTAGTCTGTCCCTTTCTGCTGTTCTGGTGAGTCCACACACTTGCTGTGTGGTGAGAGGAGCCCGAGACTTCCCGAGCTGTGAACATTCACAGCCATTGAGGCTCCCCTGCCTGAGAGGGTCTGGGGGTTTTGGCCATGCGTGTGTCCTGTCCACAGCGACCGAGTCACACAGAACAGTTCCACTGGCCCGCATTGCCCTGGGCCTGATGCATCCCCCTCCCCCCAGACGTCGGAATGTGCTGTGGTTCTGGGTCTGTAGCCTCTTTTTTCTGTTGCGCTGTGGATTTGAGGTTCCTCAGTGTCTCTGTTGCATCCTCGAGGGGCTGTAAGTTAGGAGACCCAGGCCTTCATGGTATCAGCTCCTCCCAGTTTCATCTATAGATTCAGTACAACCTGATGAAACTCCCATCATGCTATTCAGTAAATTCTGACAAGTGAATCTTTCTTGTCTCTTTCTTTCCTTTTCTCTCTCTCTCTTTCTTTTTTGTAGTTCAGGCTGGCCTTGAACTCACTCTATAGCCCACACTGGCCTGGAGATTTCAGTGATCCTCCTTCAGCCTCCTGCGTGCTGGGATTGCAGGCCAACACACTTGGCTTGCTTGCTCTGCTTTCTCTTGCGTGGATGGGAGGGAGGCTTCCAAGCCCTTTGCCTGCTGCAGCTGAAACCCGAAGTCCCCTTGTGGCTGATTGCCACCTCTCACCCTCTCACCCTCCCACCCGCAGAACGGGCAGTTTTGACAGGAGACGTGCGGGACATCTAGGACTTCTCACAGCGAGATCTCCGTCTCTCCAGGGGAGAGTCAGGCCACACATCTGCTCTGCCTCTGCCTTTTGCTATTGCCCAGGACCTTTAGGTTCTTCTCGCCAAAGCGGATGCAGGTTCCATAGCAGTGCTCTGCGTCTGTGTGTGGGGGTGGGTGGGAACCCCTTCCCCCGCTCCTGTCCTGTGTCTGTCCCTTCTCTGCTGGACAAACATGCTGTCTCACCACTCCTTTGCAAATAGGACCTTAGACTCACCCCCATCCTGCCCCTAATCGCTGGGCCCCCTACGAGGCCACTCCCACCCTGCAGTAGGTGGCAGCCCCTTGTCGCTCACAGCCTTCCCGACCAGGTCGATGGGAGGTCAGGAGTGGACCGAGAAGGAGGCAAGGATTCCACAAGGCTGAAGGGGAATTGCTACAAACAGCCAGGTGACCTTTCTAAGGAAGGTCATTGGGTGTGGTGGCCAAGGGCATGGCAGGGGCAGGGTCTGTGACAGCCGGCACCCGCTCAGGATGGGGAGGGGACATGAGTTGGGACAGCAATAGAGTCTGGCTTTTCCTGTGTTGTGGGGGAGGGATTGCAGACGTGGGAAGGGCGAAAGTGGTGGTGGTTGCGCTTGGAGGTGCTGATGCCAACCCAGGTTTTCTGCATACAGATTGTATATGAAAATCCAAACAGGTGCAGTGTGTCGAATACATATATAGCTATATGCATGTGCTTAAAACCCAAGTATGCTAACTACAGACATAATCCCCAGCTCTTTCTGCTGGGTGGTGGTGAGCACACCCGACCCAGGTTTTAGCTTCTAAATACTGTTCCTCGTTGAAGGACACAGAGCCCTGGAAAAACGGCTCTTTCTAAGGCCGGAGCAGGGAAAGTCCAAGGGGAAGTTGGAATCTTGTGGTTTTTCGAGCTGGGTCTCACTGTGTAGTCTGAGCTGGCTTTGAATTCATTATGTAGCCCAGGCTGACTTTGAGTGAGCAGTGATCCTCTGTCTCAGCCTTCTAAGTGCGGGGATTATAAACGTTTACCACCATGGCTGGCAAACTTGAAATATTTTCTTGTGCCAGAAAATATTAAAAACAGGACATTTCTGATGGACACAAAAGCCAGCCTTTCAGGGTTTGCACCTGCCAACCCTGGAGTCTGAGTACCCAAGTAGTGACAATAATGGATTATAGCCCGTGAAATAGAAATAGGAAATACAAAACTATAGTGATTATAAATGAGTGAATAAATCAGATATTCGAGGAATGCGAAATCTACGTAGTTTCTCCGCAGAATACTTGGTTAAATACAAAAGGAAAGAGGTGGAGCCAGGGATTTAGCTCAGTGGTTCCAGCGCCTGTCTTGCAAGCGCAAGGACCTGGGTTTGATCCCCGTTAACCACATAACAATACTGGGCGTGGAGACTCACCCCAGCAGCAATCAGTACCACATACCACAGTGCCGGGCATGGTGGCTCACGCCTGTAATCCCAGCACTCGGGAGGCAGAAGCTGTGATGTGAGTTTGAGGCTGAGCTCAGGGCCAGCCTGAACCACAAAGTGAGACCCTGTCTCAAAAAACCTTAAAAAAAAAAAAGGAAAAAGGGTACCTTCATAATGCGGAAGCTTAGCAACTACTGTCTATAGTCAAGTGATCAAGCTGTGTTGGTAGGAATGGGGCAAATCCAAGTCCGGTGACAGCTAGTGGGAGTGGGGACGAGAACACAGTCTCACTCATACCCTGCATCCGCCTGTGTGACGCGCCAGACTACCCTGACCTGGGACAAGCTGCAGGAGAACTGCCTGTGATCTTCAAAAGCGTCAGCATCCTGAAGGCCAGACACGTCTCCGGGCTGCCTGGAACCAGAGCCTGTTGTGACAGGGTGGTGCTGATGGCTCTGGACTTCCGAGCCCAGACTGGCAGGTGTTGTCCCAGTGAGGCACAAGTGTTCCGTGGCACTGCACTGGGCTTTGGATTTGGATCTTTTCCTGGTGCACGCTTCGCGCTCTCCTGGTCACCCAGGGTCTCCTGTGAGCCTGTCCACCAGGGAACGGGTGGGCTGTGCAGCGCTGCTGGGTGGGGTGTGTAGTCAGTTGGGTTGCAAGGGTAGGTCTGACTTGTATGACTGGGGGCATTAATCAGGCCCTAGCTCCCTCCAGAGTCCTCAGCTCCCCTGTGGGGTATTTGGTGACATGAGGGGTCTGAGGACAGGGTGAGAGGAGATTGGCAGCATCAGGTTTCTAACTGTGGCCGCTGGGGTCGTGGGGATGATGTAATCTGGGGTGATGTGGTGTCAGGTCAGCAACTTACTTCTTGATGACCCTTACCTGCTCTGAGCATGTTCAGCACAGACCTGCTACACACTCGGGCCACCGTGGCTCCACTCGGGGCCTGCCGTCCAGGTGTGTGCGTGAGTCAGGTGAGGGCCACTTGGCTCCCGGAGAAGGAGGACCCACAGGGCAGCAAGTGTGACCGTGTGGCCCAGGCTGCTGCCCACCTGCCCACCTCCACGCCACATGCGGTCTCCTTGGTTCTCAGCCCCTTTCTGGAAAGGCGGGGGTGGGGGGACTCTTCCCCACTTGGGATGAGGCTCATGGGGTAACAGTGGGGAGCACTTAGCGTGGACGGTTTGTGGCTTTTCAGAAGCCTGTGGATGGAGGACAGGAGGAAGCCAGGCGTGGAGAAGGTGAGTAGCCCGCCCAAGGTCACACAGTGGCCCTTGGCTCAGTGGTGGGGTGCTCGTTGGCCAGGCAATACCAGGTCTGGGGCCCTGGCTCATGTTGGCTGTCTTGTCTTCCTTTAAGGTCGCCTGGTCGGTGCGCTGGACGCAGTGCTGGACTCCAATGCGCGAGTCGCCCCGTTCCGAATCCTGCTGCAGGTCCCTGGGTCCCAGGTCTACTCCCCCATCGCTTGCGGTGAGTCCCTGAGTGGGCCAGGCACATGTGGGGCTGTGTGAGGGCCTGGCCTTGGTCTGAGCATGTCGAGGACTGTGTGTGGGGGACGCTGGAAGGTAACCCAGAGCCTCTCCTGCACACCCCCACTTCCTCCTCCCGGCACCCCTTGTCCCACATCCCTCCCTGACTCCCCATTTACCCTCAGAAGCACCTGAGTGTGCCATGCCCTGCCCGTGCATGTTGAGGGCAGGTGAGCCATCTCTCTGGATCTTTCCGGTCTCGTGGGATCGTGTGTGTTCTCAACAATGAAGTGCAAGGGCATCTGTCTGTCTGTGCCATGAAGGTGAACTGAGGGACTTAGAGTCGCCTTTGCCCCAGTGGGTGCTGTCCCTCCCTGGGCACTGCCAGGTGCCTGGTGGACCTCACAGCTGTGCTCAGGCCTTGAGTGGCCACTTGCAGGGACACCTTTGGTTTGTCTCTTTCTTACACAATGTGATACCCTTTGGAAGTTCAATATAGGAAAAAGTCATCTGTAACTCTTTACTCCATACTTACCTTGATCAGCGTAGAAGCATAGAGGTCTTTTAGTTTGACTTTTCTCTTGATACTTTATTAGGTTCAGTGAATTTTCAGTGTGACTTCCCATCCACTAGTGACACCAGCTCTCCTGGAAAATACAGAAAGATCGAACAAAATTTTGATTCATATCCACCATCCAAGGCTCACTGCTGTGAAGATCTGAACTGCTTTGTTCCATTTTGATTTTGTTTTTAATCAGGACTAATCATTCGGTGTGTGTAAAATGATAAAAAATGATAGTTGATGTAAAGAAATCAATGTTGAAAAATACAAAGAGGAAAATACCTATGGTACTAAATCCTAGTCCCCACAGTAACCTTTAGTTACTTGTTGCTATTTTGATGGAAGCACTGATTTGATTTAAAAAAAAAAAAAAAAAGGAACCTAAGGTGAAACCAAAACTTCAAATAATGTTTCTTTAGCACAAGAAAGATTTTCTTTTTTCTGTCCTTTCTCTTTCTTTCCTTCCTTTCCTTCTTTCTTCCCCTCTTTCTCTTTCTTCCCTCCACTAGGCAATCTTCCTTCCCTCTTTGCTTCCTTTCTTTCTTCCTTTTCCAGTACCAGGTGTGGAATTCAGGACCTTTTGCTTGCCAGGCAGGCACAGTGCCACTGAGCTACATCCCCAGCACTAAACTGTTCTTCTAAAAGGCTCATAAAGGTGGACATATAAATGAGAATCAAGTCATGTCATATTCTGGTACAAACTCTTAAGGTTGAATGCGATTATGATGTGTATTCATAATGTACCAACAAGGATAATTAAAAAGAAAGGTGGATATATGAGAATTTTGAAAACCTTACAAGGCTAGAATTGCGGGTTTTGAAAACCAGTATTTCTGTGATGAAGTGTTTGTGGGTACCCCCCCCTCCGGGGACATGGTATCAGCACTCCTCTGCCCCTCTGCTTACCCAGTCTCTGATTTTAATAAGTTATTAGTTTTACCTTGTCATCCCTATTCTGTTCTGTATCTGTATTTTCACTGTTATTTGAATCAGTTCTTTATTTCTCTTGATGTAATGTGTATACTCAGGTAAGGCTTTCTTGACTGGAATCTTTCATTTTGTTTTGTTTTGTTTGTTTGTTTGAAACAAGGCCTTGCTACATAGTTGAAGCTGGCCTTGAACTCATGTAGTTCAGGCTGGCCTCAAACTCGTGGTGATCCTCCTGTCTCAGCCTCCCAAGTGTTGGGATTACAGGTGTGCACTCCCACACCCAGGCCATTTTAGTTGAGTCTTAACTAGTTGGGTTCTTGGTTTCTTCTCCCAGTAATGCCCCGTGAGAGTCCTGTTCACTGCATGTCCTCACCTTTGCAAGTCGCTAACCTTTGCTTGTGGACTTGAGTGACCCCCAGAGTGAGATATGACAGTCATAGACCATAGTTGAGAGCTTGGGAGCTGCTCCAGGACCTTCTGGAGTTTGGTACAGTGACACGAGAGACCACTGCCCCTGCCTTTTTTGCGTGTACCTGACTCCAGAGTTTGTACTTCACTAGTTTGGTCACTGCTGAGAGCACAGTGCTAGGAGGAGTGGGGTGGGGTGGTGTACCGCTGTGCCCAGCACATAGGATGTGGATGCAGGAGGATCACTGTGAGTTCAAGGCCAGCCTGGGCGGCATAGTGAGACCCTGTCTGGGCAAACAAACAAACCAAAAAAGAAAGAAAGAAAGAAAGAAAGAAAAAAAATGGATGTACCTTAGGCCATAATGTTAAGTGAAATAAATCACACACACAAGCTTAAATGCCTGTTATATGGTTTCTCTTATGTGAGAAGCCCAAGTGAAATATAAAGAACAGAACAGAAGGTGGGTCGTAGGAAACAGGAATGGGCCTTTTCTAGGTGGGAAGTGGACCTGCAGATGGGATGGGGGGCGTGGGCTGAGTGAAGCGGTGTTGTGCCTATGCACAGCTCCCCATGAGTGTGATCATGGCATAGTGCAAACGGACTCAGAAATGACAACACAGGAGTCTCCTGTCCCCTCTGCTCCTTTCTCCTTCCTGTGTCTGTGAAGTTGACACGGTCTCTACTCGCAGTGGAGTCACGCCATGGTCCCCCTTTGGGGGTTGGTTTATTTCATTAGTCAGATGTCCTCAAAGTCCACCCACACCAGCACAGCCCGAGGCTTTTTTAAGGTTAGATGATATTCTGATGTATGAGGTGTCATTGGAAAGTACGATGAATATTTAAACGTAAAGGATTGGTTACGTGCGAGAGCCTCTGCTGTGAGCCCCCTTTGAATCCCCCCTCGGTTTGAGTGCACTCAGCCCATCGTTCCTTCACTCCGTGCAGCAGCTCTGGAGTCCTCTGTCCTGAGTGTCTGTTGTGCTGTCCTGGCCGCCTCCCTGTCCTGAACTGATTCAAAGCGTTTCCCTTTGTGGCCGCTTTGACTTTGGGGAGGAGCTAGAAGTCACAGGAGCCACTCTGCGTGGATGAGGTGAATGAAGACACAGCTCCTAAAGGCATGAAAGAGGATTTTCAGAACTGCTTCAGAAAGAGCCGAGAATAATGGGATACGTGTGTTCAAAGCCAGGGGAGTATTTTAAAGGAGATTCATGGCAGTGTGTTTTACTGTAATAAATTTTTAAAAATTTCATTATTGGGCCGGGGAGTTAGCTCAGTGGTTCCGGCGCCTGTCTCGCAAGCGCAAGGACCCGGGTTCGATTCCCCGGTAACCACATAACAATACTGGGTGTGGAGAC
>PVIR01009673.1:0-52447 GCA_004026965.1 Petromus typicus | reverse complement strand
TCCCAGGAACACTGGTCACCCCCACAGTCAAAGAGAGTCCAGCAGGGGCAAGTGCCTAGAGTGGCAGGTGTACCCTGTCCCCTGTTCCTGGCCCCCTGACCTTCCCCGGTGGAACAGGTGCCCATCTCCACAGGTGGACAGTATGAACTTCCTGGGCTGCAGATGATAAGTGTCAATGAGGAGGTACACAAAGCGCCCCATAACACCGCAGGGTGTCTCAACCTGCAGGAACCAAACACCAAGGCACGTTCTCCCATTGTTAAGGAGTTACCAGTGGTCACATGGGAGCCAGAGCCATTTCTGTGCTGGGATTCATCATTCTGTCTTGAGTCACCTTTTGCGAGCTGACCCATAGGGCTGGACTCTGTCCTCACAAGCCCTGGTCCAGATAGACCCTCATAAGAGCAGTGGGACCCTCCCTGGGCCTCCAGACATGTGGGACACAGCTGTTCACTCACTCCTTGAGGGCAGTCCTTGCTGGCCCTACGTGAGGACGTGCAGGGAAGCCCCTCCTGCTGGTTACAAGGGAACCTCCCAGCCACTTCCAGCTGCCACTGTTACCCATCTCACAGAGGGAGCTGAGGCCCAGATCTGGGAACCTGCCTTTTTTGGGGACCCCCCAGGCCCCGAGGACACTAGCTCCAGAAGTGCTAGTCTTTTCCCCGCTCTCCAAGGGCCTGCAGGAATGTTGTGAGAAGCGCCTCAGAGCCAGACCCTGCCGTCTACATTCAGGGGCTGCAGGCTGGACAGGGGTGGGTGAGTCAGCTGGGGGCCCTTCACACCCCTCCTTGTCTGTGCCATCACAGCCAGAACTGGGCAATGACAGCAGGGAGGGGGTGGGTGTTGTCAGGTCTTCTGGGTGCTGAGGACTGGTGTGAGCTACTGTCCCTGAGGCCAGCAGCCCTGGCCCCAGCCCTCCCTAGCCCCAGCCCTCCCTAGCCCCTCCTTGCCCTTCAGCCTGTTGGCAGGACCGCAGATGGTCCTTTGGCTCACCCTGCTACCTTCCCTTTGGTCATTAATGTGGACAGCAAGAGGCAGACCAATGGGAGACTGGTGGCTGGGGAGGCTGAGGCTGGTAGGGAGGACAGAGGCCGACTTAGACCTCAGGACAAGCTACATCAGCAGATAGGCCAAGCTATCCCAGCTCCTTGGCCTATAGGCAGCCTGACCCATGAGGATGATCCTCAGGGAATTGGTGCTCAGGTCTCTCCTTGGGCCTGGTCAGAGCAAGGAAGAGGCTGGACCCTGATGGACGCGACTCACTCTCATGGACACATACACCCCAGGCCCCACCCCGCCATGACGAGGAACTGTGAGTCTTTCCTGTTATCCACAGCTGAGGGCACAGTCCTAATCCCCAGAAAGACGTAGCAGGTGCCAAGATCTTCAGGGGTGTCATAGCCCTTGGCCTGTACTACTGAGGACTTGGGATATGGTACGTGAAGAACTGCCCACCATCATCTCTGACCTCAGAGGTGAGTGTCCCAATAGGCCCCGCCTCTATTTTGGTCCAGCCCCTCGGACAGGAAGCCAGTTTCCTGGGGGTGGGGCTGGCTGTGAACAAGTGGGGTCCTGAGGAAGGAGGGGCTAAGGTCCTGGAGATCCCTAGAGCAACAGCCTTGGTCAAGTGAGAGCTTCCCATGGTCTGAGACCCTGGAAAGAGGCTAAACTGTCCTGAAGCTGGACCATAGGGCTTAGGTTAGACTTGAGTAAGGATTTCCTGGCTCTCTTGGTCCACAATGCCCAGGTCAGACCCTGCCCGGTCTCCCAACATCCCCGTACTTCCCACAGTGACAATCTTTGCCACAGGTCTTAGAATAACTACTTTGGGGGAGGGGAAGATTACGATTCACCTTATCATCAAGGAGACTGAGTTTGGGGAGAGGTGAGGCTGTAGTCACTGTGACCCTAGAGCCTGGGACCATCCTGCCTGGCTTCCATCCCCTCCATGCAGATGAGAAGGTTGAGTCTGGGGCCAGGGGCCATTCAGGATAGAACAGGAAAGAGGGTTCACGAAGTTCCTGGTGCCTGTGCCCACATGCCTGCTCGGCCTCCTCAGTGGGCCAGCGCTTGGGGCTCCAGAGTGCCAACAGCTTCCATCCCTGTGACACACAGGTGAACCTGGATGATTTCTTTTACCTGGTGGTCAGTTGCTTCCACGGCACTGTGGCTAGTGTCTACTTCCTGAGCCTGCACATACACAGTGGGGACAAGGGAGGCTGACCTCCACATCATGCGAAATGCCAGCCTGCTGCTGTGCTGTGAGCCCAGAATCTGCTGCTGCCATCTGGGCATGCACGTTGTACGGTGGCTATGCTATGTATGGTGAAATCAGGGACTGCTATGTTAGCTTTCACAGCCACCTGGTCTCACTGTTGCCTCTGATGGCCTCCGTCCTGCAGACCTGCCCTCTCAGAGCAGGACGGATGCCACACAGCTGAGTGCCAAACACATGCGATGGCTGAATACCTGAGCATGAAGGGTGGTGAGAGCCACAGACATGTGGCCTGTCCTAGTGTGGCCAGTCACAGATAAAGAAGTCACACCTAGGCACACAGGACACAGGGCCATAGTTCCAAGTGTGTGGCCGGTGGGGAGGCTGGGTGCTCGCCTTGGAGCCCACCTGCACAGTGGTTCACCCCTTTTATTCTGCTTATAAATGGCTGCCCCAGGTACCCCACCAACGTGGATGTATGTGCAACTGACTTGGACTCTGAAGCCCGGACTGGGGCCGACTGGGTATAAGGAGGGAGGAGGGGTCGGAGGAGAACATTAGCCCTGGAGCCCAGGGTCTGTGAGCAGTAAACAGCTGGAAATCAGAGGCAGCAACCAGTTCTCAGGACACAGGACAAGGCTTGGGTGTGCGAGACAGTGTGGAGAACGCAGCTAGGAACCCAGCAATCCTCCCTGATGACCACAGGCTCAGCGGAAGGTGGATGCCCAGCTATCATACAGGTCTAAAACTCTAGCCAAAGTTTAGGCCGGTCCAGGCTCAATGGGTAGGGGTGGCCAGGCAGAGGGAGCCTAGGAAAGGGGTACAGGACCACAGGAGGTCGGTTCAGTGACATCACTTCCTTTCAGAGACACAGGCACAGGGCTGTCCCAGCCTGACTCTTGGGAAGCACTCTCACCTCAACAGGGAGGAGACGGCAGCCCAGCCAAGGCCAAGCGTGTGTGATCTTTGGAGTCAACCTCCTTCAGCAGAGCTAGGACAGCCCTCAACCGAGTGGGTAGGGCCGGCCCCAGCAGCAGGGAAGCAGACTGAGGAAGAGCTGGTGGGACTCATTTGCTGTCCCTGCTTGACTGTCTGCAGGAGAGGGGCTTTCTCTGCCTTGAGGCCCCAATCTGAGTCCTCCTGAGTTTGTAGCAGAGACCAGCCTTCTGCCCACACATCCTAATGACCCTTCCTCCAAATCTTACCTAGTGTGTTTCTGGGGGACAGTTTAGGCTAGACGGGAGGGGTCGAGCGGGTTCCCTGGGCTGAAGAAGCCACTACCCTGATGGAGATGGGAGGCTTCTGAGGACAGAGTCAGGAAGACTACAGGCCTAGGGAGGGGCCAGGCCAGGAGGCCCGAGGCCCAAGGAAAGGCAGGAGCCTAGGCTAGGCCACCCCTGACCGTCCCCACCCCAGGGATCCACCCACACACACTGAGGAAGAGAGCCTCAGGCTGTCCTTTGGCCTGTATCTTCTTATGGCTAGACACACCCTGGGAACTTGGCAACCACTAATGGAGACCTGACAGCAGAGAGGGTTCCCCAGGGAGATAAAGGTTCCAACGAGAAGGGGAGGGCCCAGAGGTAAAGGGTGCCTCTAGGCCTATGTCCTCCCTGGTCTTTGTCTTCCCTTCCCCAATGCCAAAGGCCAGCCTGGGCAGGAGCAGCCAGGAGAAAGGCCAGCTTGATCCTGGCTGTGCATCCTGAGGACCTTACCTGACCCTCCGAAGCACCAGGCTGCGTGGCTGGCACTCATAGGAGCCAGCTGGGCCCCAAGGCTGGACCCAGTGGTCACATGGCCTCTTTCCAAGGTGTCAAAGATTGTGAGGCCCACATCGCAGGAGCCAGGTCCCAGTCCCAGCCCAGCAAGCTGCAGACACAGGCAGTAATGTTCAGCTCATGGTGTGGCTTTGACTTTCCTGCTTAGCAGTGGGAAGCAGAAGGCTTCTGTCAGGCCCCAGAACTGCCCAGCAGAGCCCCTGGGAGTACAGGGTCCAAGCATAGTCTTTTCCTATGGAGGTTGCAGACCCCAGCCAAGCACAGTGCCCATTCTGCTTCCTTTCAGACTTGCAGGGTGAAGGCAACCGTTCCCCCAGCTCCATCAGGGCCTGGGACCAAGTAGGGGGGCAGAAGCAACGCAGCTTCCATCTTTGACAAGGACCCTCTGATGGTCTCTGGGAAGGAAATGTGAGACTTCAAATCTCAGGGGAAGCAGGATGTCCGTCCTCAGAGGGAGATGCCATACCAGGCCCCACATAGGGGCTCCCAGAAATTCCAGACAGCAGCCTTAGACTGGCCTCTGTGGGGCCTGCAGCTTTTATTGCTTCTGAGTTGGCACTGTAGGGAGCATCCTCGGCCTTCAGACCCAGTGATGACCACAGCGAGGCTGAGGAGGCGGGCCAAAAGGACAAGGGACAACAGCTATCCCTGCTGCTAGCTGCTGCTCCTATGCATTAATATGGATGATTTTAAGGTGGCCATTGACAGGGGAGGCGTCCTTAGTGTCTCAGGAGGAAGCAAAGGGTCCCTAGTAAGCTTCAGCTGCCATTGGTAACCTCTGTTCTCAGAGGCCCAGGATGGAAAACCCCCAATCACAGTACCCCATACACTCAATGGCACATGTGCAGGCCCAGGCCAACATGGTAAGATGCAACCCTGCAACCTCCACTCGGCCATTTTTTTCTTCCTTCCTTCCTTCCTTCCTTCCTTCCTTCCTTCCTTTCTTTCTTTCCTTCCTTCCTTCTTCCTTTTCTTTCTTTCCTTCTTTCTTTTAAATGACCAAGATCTCTCTGAATTTGATCCCTGGTACTGAAAAAGAAAAATAACTGAGAATTGAAGAGGTAAAAGATAAAGTCATCATTTGATTCTTGTTAAATGTTAAAACCCCAAGAGAGAGAGAGTGAGGCTGGCAGGGGTGATATGGGTACTTTTTGGCAGAGGCTGGAGGCAGGAAAATTGATGGCACCTCGGCCAGTGGGGGACAGGGTAAGAACCCATCACAGCAGCACTGAGGGCACTGGATGTGGCCTCCAACCTGATCATTAGAAACTAGGGAAACTCCTACATCTGTGGTCAGCCCACGACATTGGGGTGAGGCCTGCTGAGAAGCTGTTCACTCACATTGGCTTTCTGGTCCACTGGAATTCCAGTAAAAACTCAATTTAAAAAATTTATGTGAAATTCATGCAACATTTACTTCTTCAGGATAAAGAGCTGAATGGTCTTTAGTACATCCACAAGCTGTAGCCACCACTTCCATTTTGCTAGAATGTTTTCAGTTCCAGAGGAGTCCGTGCCCATCTGGCTGCCTCCCCTTTGCCCCCTTGATGACCTCCAGGCTCCTGTCCCCACCATTTTGCCTATGCTGGACCACTTCATGTCAGGGGTCACACGGAGCCTGTCCTCTGTCCGGTTTCTCTCCGAGCATCGTGTTTTTGGAGGGCCATCCACACTGCACAGAGCTCCACACTGTCGGAGCTTCCCTCCTTTATTGCTGAGTAGTATCCCACTGTATGGACAGAGCACCTTTTATTCATCAGCAGCTGATAAACAGCTGACTGTTATGAATAATGCTATTTCAACATGCGTGCAAAAAAAAGTTGCTGTTGTTTTTTTTAACTTTGTAAAAAGAGTTGGCAAGAGCCTGGAAGAATGAATCAACAAGAAGATGCTAGAAATAAATTTCCATTCATTGTTAATTGTTATAAAGCACAAACAGACCAAGATGGTGAGCACAACCCAGCGTCCACTTTCGATGACGGTGGTACCCAGATACACAGGGATTATTTTGCATGTGGTATGGGGATCGAACCTAGCACTTCTAGCATGCTAGCAAGTGCTCAATCACTAAGCTACATTCCTAGTCATTTTTTTAAATTTTAAATTTTGAAACAGGATCTTATTATGTTGCCTAGACAAGGTTTGAACTTGTGTTCTTCCGGCTTCAGCCTCCTGAGTAAATGGGGTTACAGGCATATGCCTCTATGCTATGGCTAGAATTATTTAGGAAATTCTGACACCTGCTACAACATGGATGAACACTGAGAACACTTATGATAAGTAAAATAAAATAGTCACAAAAAGGACAATACTGTGATCCCACTAATATAAGATCCCTTGTAGAGCCAGGTGTGGTGACACTACCCTTAACCCCAGCACTTGGGAGGCTGAGGCAGGAGGATTGCTGTGAGTGCCAAGACAGCCTGGGCTGCATGGTGAGTTCAAAGCCAGTCTGAACTGTGCATCAAGACCCTGTCTCAAAAACAAACACAAAACAAACAAACCAAAAATCCCCTGTAGAGCTTGTAAGCCCATTGTCAAAAAGTGAAACAGTAGTTCCTGGGCTGGGAAAGGGAAGTCTCAGCCAGGTGGACAGGAGAGCCACTGAGAACCCTCTCGAATGGGGGCCCTGCCTCGCTCCGGCCCCTCTGGTATGACCCTCAGGGCTGAGGCAGGAGTCAGGGCATGGATTTAGGAGAGAGCAGGCATGGCTGGGGCTCCTTCCTACAGCTCAGAGACCCACGGGCAGAGCAGCAACATGTAAGGAGAGATGGGGGGCATGAGTGGCAGACCCTCGGCTGGCACAAAGGCAGATCCTGGTCACCCCTCACCTGTCCACCCAGGCTAGATGACCATCTAACAGGGACTTGGAGGGGTAAGAGGGTCTGATTTGTGCCATTATCTGTCTTTCCTCTGTTCTGTGTTGACGGCTGGTCTCGATGGACCCCCAATCTCAACTTCCTGCTGTGTCTCAGTATGAGGAGCCAGCAGGGCACAGGAGGGTATCGACCACTTTCCTTGCCTAGAAGTCCGTGATTCCTCAGGTGGCCTCTGCCAGCCCCTCCATCTCTGGTTTCTGGTAGCCCTGACCCCATAGCATCCCGGGACATTGATCCAGAGCACCGAGTGGCTTTGGATTAGGTCCCCTCAAATTGCTCAGTTTAGCAGCAGCTGTTCCTATGGCAAGATGAGTCTAAGATACACAGGAGATGAGGATGCAGGGGAGTGAGGGGGCGTCTCGACCCCAGGATCCTGGAACCCAGTCTCCCCTGACTCCAAACCCTGGAGGCGCAATGGTGAGAGGGACTAGTGTCCCCTCATCATCGTTTCCCAGAGTTTACTAGCACCCTTTGTACCCTCCATCCTCCCCAGAACACCTGAAGGTGGGATGCCCCTCCTCAGGACCCTCGGGGACATTGGTATTGCTCCTGTGGGGAGCCACGCTCCCACTGTGGCCCTCAGCCCAGGAGAACACCCCCATACACCTGTGGGGGCTGCTTCACCATCACGCTCCCTTCTCGGCCTGCACCTCGCCCTGCCAGGCAAACAGACACCGCCTGTCCCCATCTCTGTCCCTGCCCACAGGCCGGATTTCCTGAGCAAGGTCATCCTGGGAGTCGCTGGAGCCCAGAGGCCAATAAAACGCATCGATGCGGACAGAGAGCCCATAAAGCGGGTCACTGCTTGGGCCCTAGGTGTGCCCCCCTCGCCTGTACACCGTGACTGCCCTGTGGTCCCTATTGGTGCCCTCACGTCCTCGTCCGTTACTTCCCCTCAGCCCCAGTAGTGGTGGCTGTGGTGACTGCACAAGGACGCCCCCCATGGCTTCCCAGAGCCTATACTCCTCCTGGACACCCCAGTTAGCCTTTAATACAGGTGCTCATGGGATGTCCAGGTCCTTGTCCCCTACACCGTGTCCCCTAGCTAGCCACATTGGCCATATCTGGTCCCAGGACCCATGGAATGCATAGAACCCCATAGAACATCCAGGGCTCCTCAGCCTCCACCACCAGACCGGGGTCGTGCCCTCTCAGAAGCCTCAGCCAGGAGCTAGCCCTGTCACACTGAGGACAACGATTCTACTTCGTAATCACTTTATTCCTCCATGCTCTGCTCGGGGCTAGGCTGCCTGTTTGTCCTGGACATAGCTTACTGCATCCGGCCCCTCCCTTCTCCAATTTGTCCCCTCCTCCCACAGCCTGCAACACAGGCCCTGGGACAGGGCTATACCTTCTACTCTGTGTCCCCAGCCCCTGACCACACCACAGTGGAGAGCTCACACAGGGCTCTCACTTGCCGTGGTCATTGGCCTGAGCCGTCTTTCTGTTTTCTTTGCCTGGAATGTGCTCCTAGCTCAGCTTCAGATATCCACAACCAACCTGTGTGACTGTGGTTGGAGTACATCCCAGGAGGACACTCATCAGGAGGACACTCATCCTAGGGGCCTTCCAGGCCCAGGGGCTGCAGACAGTCAGAGCTGATCCACACTCTACTCTCGTCGAACCCATAGGAGCTTAGGGACCCCTGTGGGCAGCAGGGCAGGAACCACAAAGGGAAACGAGAGAGGAGTGGTATGTGCCTGGCCAGGGTAAGGCAATGAGCGGAGGCCAGCAGGTGAACTGGGTGCAGCCTGGGGACCAGACTGGCCCTGGAGGTTCGAGGCTAGTGTGTGGGACAAAAGGAAATAAGTCCTTGCATCTGGCCGATACTACAGGACCCACAGGGCTTCTGGTTCGACAAGGTGGGGGTCAGGGTACCCAGGGTGCAGAGAGCTCCCAGAAGAACCAAGGTCCCCTGAGACTCGTATTCCAGCCGTTGCCAGGTCACTGTGAGGGCAGCCTCAGTCTCCACTGTGCCCTGCACAGATGACATGTACGGATCGACACACTCCAGAGCCTCGGATGTGCTGTCACTGGGGAGGGAGGGCTCGAGGTCAAGTCAGTCTGGAGAAAGTGATCTCGGCCATCTGCTTGCTCCTCTGTGCCATTCGGAGCAGATGCACTTTGCATCCCAGTCCCAGGGAATTTGATGGTGAGTGGGTGGATGACAAGCCTTGGTTTCTCCCGGGCAAATGCCAGCCCAAGTGGAGGGCTGGGTTTTGTCCCAGCCACTGGTGATCAGGCTCAGAGCTCTGCTGACCCACATGAACACCTCCATTTAGAGAAGCCTGTATAACCACCTGCCTCACTGTTCAGCAGCCCCCTTTCCCACTTGCAGTTAGGTCTGGCTACCCCGACCCTACTCGGTTAGGGTTCAGCTCGCTGGAGCCAGGGCAGCCTTCTACCTACAAATGCTCTGGTTTGTGCCGACTTTGCTCAGTTACAGGACAATATTTGCTTTGGGAAAGAATCAAACATTTATTCTCTAATTTATTCAGGGAGCAGGTTGTCAAACACAGGCGCCTTTGGTACGCAGAATATGTTCCAGGATCAGCTGTCTGGGTGTCATACTGGAGACCCAGCAGTGCTGGCCTTACTTCACCCTGCCCTGTCCCCTGCATCCTCCTGGGGGGCCTGGGCAGCATCAGGTAGGGCTAATGAACGACCAACTGTAGACCGACTTCTCCTTCCACCTCAAAGGGAAGTCAAGGCACTCTGGAGGCCTCAGCAAGGTGGCACTATAGGATTCTCAGGGCTGCACTGCTGGCCTTGGTAGCAGAGGAGCTGTCCTGAGCTAAGCACAACCCCAGGGGTGGATCCTCAGGGGCCAGGACTTACTGGCATTGCGTCTATCCACACAGTACCAATCTTTCCAGGCAGTACTCTCCCATCCCCCACCCATCTGCTTGTCCTGCTCCTTCTCCTGGCCAGAGCCCCCGATGGACCCAGAAGTGTCCTCACAGCCCTATGTAGGAACCTACTCCAGGCCCCCCGCTGGCACCGGGACAGAACTCATCCTTGTGCCTGCCTGGTCCATGGTTCCCACCACCGGGCCAAGTGCACACGAGGGCAGGGCCCTGAGGACGGTGTCCCCTCTAGGATCGCAGGGGACCCTAGCTTTGCACCTGCTGCCCCAGTGTCTGCGCAGTCTCAGAGCCAGTGAGGAGCTGGAGCTGTTGCTTGGGCCCTGGGGCTCAGGGAGGGGGGCACACTCAGGTCTTTAATTTCTCAGAGCAGCCCTTGGACACTGACCAGGTGCCACAGAGCTCCCGTGATGAAGGACACATGTGGCAAGGCCTCAGGGTGGGTGGTCACCAGCTCATCCAGCGGTCAGGAAGAGGGACTCAGCTGGCTCCCATGGCCTGGAGACTGAATAAGCTAGGCTAGATGGGAGATGGAGATGCCAGACATTTCTGGGGACACAGATGAGTCCCCCGAGGCTCCAGAACTGCCCCAGATGGAGAAAGGGGCTGGTGGAATGACACCCACTGCAGGATGACGGCTGCACTGTGTCCATCCAAAAGTTCCGCCCCAGGCAGCTCCCTTCTTTACACCACTACCAAGGAGTATCTGCGTCGCAGCCCGGGATGGGTGCCTCAGCACACTCCCACACCAGCAAGATGACATCGGGTGGTCCCTGAAAGACTCAGGTGGCTCTTATAGCCGGCTGGTCTGCATGTGTCCATTTGTCTGGCAGCTGCGCGTGGGAGGCAGTTTGACGTCCTGTAGCCGACCACTCTTGTCTGGCCGTGGCTCCATGGCGTCAGCATCCTCCATACCATAGCTCCCCCGGACACACAGAACCTTCCGGAAGCTCTGGCGGAAGTTGTCAGAGAGGAAGCCATAGAGCAGTGGGTTGGCACAGCTGTTGGCATAGGACAAGACCACTACAAAGAAGTAGAAGCCAGCAGAGGCAGGCTCCTCGGGCAGGGTGAAGGCCAAGTTGACAATATTGACAATGAAGAAGGGCAGCCAGCATCCCACAAAGACCAGCACCACAACTACCACCATGCGGGTCACCCTGCGCTCAGATCTCCGGCCTCGTGAGGACCCTGCACGTATGCCCGCGGCCTTCACCTTCACCACGATGAGGAGGTAACAGAGGCAGATGACCAGCAGCGGCCCGAAGAAGCCCAACACAGATGTGTAGGTGATGAAGGCCGCACTCCACAGCCCCGCAGGCTCCGGCCAGCTGAGGTTGCAGGTGCCCCAGCCCTCCTGCACGTTTGAGAAGACCAGCAGGGGCAGGGACATGAGCAGTGAGAAGGCCCAGACAGCAGCACTGGTCAGCTTGGCCACTCGTGGGCGGCGCCAGCGGGCAGAGCGGAGTGGGTGGACCACAGCCAGGTAACGGTCAATGCTCATGACGGTCAGGCAGAAGATGCTAGTGAACTGGTTGATGCCATCCAGTGTCATGACCAGACGGCATAGGAAGGGGCCGAAGGGCCAGTAGGATATGGCATTCTGTGTGGCCAGGAAGGGCAGACCCAGCATGAGCAGCACATCAGCCACAGCCAGGTTGAGGATATACACATTGGTGACAGTCTTCATCTTGGCGTGTCTCAACACCACGTAGATGACCAGCCCATTGCCACCTAGCCCCACAGTGCACACTAGCAGGTACAACAAGGGCACCAGGATTGCCCGGGCCCCAGCTGATGGTGCTGTCCCATTGTGGTTGTCTCTAGGGCTGGCGGCTGAGGGGTTCCAGCTAGGTGTAAAGGCCGGGTACAGAGGCTCCATGGAGGCCACCTGCGTGTGTGCGTCTCTACAAGAGAAAGTAGAACTGGCGAGTTGGGCACATCCAGCATTCCTCCTGGCCTCGCCTCAGCCCCGCCTGCCCGACGGCAGTAGGTAAACACGATTAGTCATGTTCAACACAGCCGGGAATCACATTAAGCAAATTGTTTGGAAAACAAGCCCAGAGAGGAAGGAGCAACCACTGTGGGGACAGCAGGGCAGGCGGCTGGTGAACTAAGACCAGCGTCTGCTGATGATACCTCTGCGGCTGCCCTGTGACCTACACCCCGTGGTTTCCCCAAGACAGCACTGCGGGAGGGCAACCTCTAACGGCAGTTCTATTTCCCAGGCCTCCAGAGAGCTCTCACAGCCAGCAGATCTCAGCAGGGCATGCACTGACCTCCAACCTGCTCTCTGAGGAGCCATGTTGGACTCCATTGGGGGATGGGCCTCCCTTCAGCTGGAGGCTCTGCCACCACCCACAGACCTCAGGAAATGCCATTCTCTGTGAGCATGCCCACCCCCTCGCAGGGCTGTTGAGAGCCCAGGCAGCAGGGATTACCCCAGAAGTCTAGCACCCAGTGACAGCTGGCCAACCTGTCAGACAGTGCTGTGATGACTTGACGACCAACATGATGGGTGTTGCTATCACAGCCTTGAGCGACACGCATGGGGCAGCAGCTCCTCGGATGCTGGCCTGACTAAGGTGAGGTCCATTCCCTCCCCGGCCATGACAGATTTCCTTTGCTCCAGGCAGCGGCATAGCAAGGAGCAAGGTGGAAGCTAACTGTCTGGTACCTCACAGTAGCCAGGAACAAGTGAATATGAGATACACAGAACAGTGACAGCCGAGGAAACGCACAGGGCAGAGACACAGCCTAGGGGCATCGCACGGAGCAGCCTGCCACAGAGGCAGTGGGGGATGGGTGGACAGGCACTGCAGCGGGGACAGAGGATTCTGGCATCTGTTGGATCAGGTGACGGATGTACACTCTTGTCGCAGCACTTTGTGTTTTCTTGTATGTTTGAAATCTTTCATTAAAAACAATTTTTAAAAAATAACTTCTGTCTTGATGAGGAAGGGGCACTGGGTGGGGCTGGCACCTTGCTGAGTGGCACTGGGGCAGCTAGTGAGGTATCCAGGCACACAAAGAGCCCAGACATAGGACAGATCCATGCAGGGACAGGAGTCCTGTGGCCTGAGCCAAGGCCACTACATGGCTACCTCTATTTACTGACCCATGGTAACCAATGCAGACAGGGGATGCCCACGGCTTCCTTGGCAGGACCTCATCCTGGGGACTCCAGGGAGCTGGGTAGAGGGAGCTAAGATCTGGAAGACAGGAACAAGGGCTGGGAGAGCCCAGGACAGCTACCATGACTTGAATGATACGCTCAGCACACATTTCAATATGCTGAGGATCCTCCAGGCGTGATGACATAGGAAATAATTTGACCTTTGTAGAAGCACACTGAACCAGGTGTCTGTTTCTAAAAATTCAGATTGGGAAACAAAAAATACGGTCATTTCAACAAAATAACAATAATGACGAAAAACAAAACCTAAGTCTACAAAAGCCCAAACTGACTCTAGCCTGGAGAATGTTGAAGCGAACAGAGAGGCTGAAGGGCACGCAGCACAGGAACAAGGGGGAGAAGCAGGGCCGAGGGGAGGAGGCACGATGCACCCGCTGTGAGGACGTGGGCCCTGACGGTACCACTGAGTCCAATCCCAAGCAGAGTAATCATGGGAGAGGAGCCCTACCACATCTGCCTGGCATCAGGAAAAGGGAAAATCCTGACGGATACCAGCCAGAGATAAAATGGAAGCCTGTGCAGGAGGGGGGTGAAGTGATGGCGCCAGCCTGAAGGTGTCGCCCTGAAGTTCTACTCTGAGGGAAGGGAAGCACCCATTCTGTTTTGCTGGATTTGTGCCCCTGGGTGCCAAGTGCACTGTGATCCTTTGTGCAGTGTGTGACAAAGGCCTATTTAATAAAGAGGTAAAATATTAGGTTGAGGAGACTGTATTTTGTGACCCTCCTCAGAAGACCTTCGGGTGGACCTCTGGTATGGAGTGTCTCTGGATTGGGGAAGGGGCCAGGTCGCCCAGGGACCATGATCACCACGTTTTTTAGCTCATGTCTGTGTCTGGCCAGGAGCAGGCCTTTCCCAGGAGCCTTGGTACTGAAAGCCAGCCTCAGAGGGAAGCCTGCTTCTGTGGGAGCCTCTGTAGCAGGGATTCTAGCAGGAACATGGTCTGGGAATGTGGGGAGCATGTAAGAATCTAGGAGACCAGGACGCACAAGTCAGTTGTACCCCTCCCCAAAGTATCAAAGAGGGACCTCTGCCCGAAGCCCTGAGGGACCCAACGGGTCTGGATAGAGACAACGGAGCAGGCCCTGAAGGTAGGCTGTCTAATCCCCGGAGGGCACAGGGCCAGTGAGGCTCAGCTCCTGGCTAGCACAAGCCCTGGGCTTTCTGGGCAGCAGCTTCTGAATGCATATTTGATCTTTAATCAAACAAATTTCATCTTTTATGGGAGCTCTGAGCTGCACAGGGCTCCTCTGAGGCCACCTAGACCCTAGAAAAGGCTCTAAAGACTGCCAGGCCACTGCTCCAACTGTCCCTATAAATACTCCAATTCCCTAGGTACACTTTGGAGCATAAAAGAACAAAATAGGCCCAGTGCTCTTTGTCCACCTCTTATAATTCTGCAAGAGCCATTATTTGGAAGCAGCAATCTTAGTTACAAAAATTACATGCTCATGGAAAAATTGCCCCGGGGACCTTTCAACTGTGGGGGAGGATTTGGTGAGGAGATAACGATGAGGCCTTTGGCTCCAGACGCCCCCGCCGGGAAAGGACCTGCTTGGCGGCCCACTGTCAGAGCACTGGGGTAGGCCTGCTCCCACTCGGGCTTCCTGCCCACACCAGCCTGTGATCAAGCTGCAAAGCTTCCAGAGCACTGGCTTCAGGCGGCAGAAAGTCCTGCAAACTAAAGTTGCTGAAGAGATGAATGGAGTGAGATACTATGCAGGATGACTGGAGCTCAGTAATGGCTGTCACAAACTGTCCCCAACAGCCCACATCCTCCCAGCATCAGGAAAGGGATCTACCTGGGTTTCTGGGGAGAAGGGTGCGTGCGTGCGTGCGGGCGTGCGTGCGGGCGTGTGTGTGTGTGTGTGTGTGTTTGTGTGTAGAGACTTCACCGGGGACTGAGGAGAAGTGGGCCTCAGCGCCAGAGTCCCCCATGCCTGGGACCCAGAGATCAGGCTTGCACTTGGAGACCCCACCCAGGCCAGGCCAGTCCAGTGAAGGTCAGCTGCACCTGGAAGAGAGGCTGAGGGCACACCTGGGCCCTTCACCTGAAGTCTCTGGACACCTAGTGCTCCTCCTATGCTGGGGGAGCAGACATGGTGCTCAGCCACCCCCAGTGTGAGCTCCCCGAGCTCTGCATCTGCCTTTGTTGAGAGTGGGCTGGAGGCACCCCCCACTCCCGTTCCCTCACCCACTGTCCTTGAGGCAGCTTGAGCAGGGTGCAGATTGTTCCCAGGAGGGGTGCAGTGAGGTGGGTGTGGGGTGGGAGGCCAGCGCTGCGGGGCTCAGTAGGCCTGCAGGACCGCCTCCCATCCCACTACATATCTTCTGGAAGTCTGCTTTCCCGGGAACCCCTGCATGTGCATGGTTACTGTTGCCCTCACTACCTGTGAGGGGGGCCTGGGTCTCCCCACTCCACCCCCATCTCTTTCTCCCAAACAGCTTCAAAGGTCTTACTTGGGGCTCCTGGCCTCCCCTCCCTTTCCCAGAGGGCACCTGGCAGCCAGCAGGTTCTTGGCAGGCGAGTTCCTGCGGAGGGCTGGGTACCCTTATGGTCAGGCAAGATCCAGGGCACAAACGCTGAGCTGTGGGTGGCCTGTGCCGGGAGAGCAGAGTGATCCGAACGCGACTCCTGGACCCCTCCCTTCACTGGTTTAGAGGTCCTGCAACACCAATCAGCTTCCTACCCTCCCATCTCTGGGACAGCTCCCAGAGCCCCAGAGCCTGCCCCCGCTGTAAGGAGAGGGCAGACTCTGGGGCGCTGGGCAGAGAGCTGTCCGGGTACCCGGCACCAGGTGCCCCATCCGGGCGCACGGGGCTTACTCCTGTTCGCAGAGACCTGTGGACTGGGAGCCGAGGGGTTGAGGAACAGTGCGGCTGCTGAGGCTGAGGGAGGACGCGGACGCGAGAAGGCACTGGACAGGGGCAGGCGAACCCTTGGCAGGGACCAAGGGTGCGAGGGGGCCCCGGGGGCGCCAAAGGTCGGAGGCGCACAGTGGAACCCCAGGCCGGGCTTCGGGGCTGCAAGCAGAGCGCCGAGCCCCTGGAGGGGTATCAGAGGCCGCGCGGGACCCCAGTCGGCGCCAGGCAGGGGTGCCGCGCGCGAGAAAGAGGCCGGGAAAGGGTGGCACTCACCTGGTCGGCGGCGCCCCTGGCTTGGAGCCCTGAGCCCGCGCTGTGCTCGCTGGCGCTGGGCTCTGGGCGCTGGGGCGCGGGGGCGGGGGCGGGGCTTGACCATCACCTGGGGCGGGGCGAAGCCCTGGGGGTGGGGCGGGAGTCGGGTAGGGGTAGGAGTAGGTTGCAGGATCAGACCCCAAACAGGGGAGTCTTTGGGGTTGGAGACTATGGAGTCAGCAGTAAGGGTCAGGGACTCTCATGTGCCCAGGAGCAGGCTGGCAGCTAAGGGTCGGTGGGAGGCAGGGCCAGTCACGTGCTGGGGGCGGGTCACTTGCTGGAGGGGTGGGTGAGCACCCGGACCACTGCACTTGTCCAGCTCTGCAGTGTGGAAGCCCAGTCGGTGGGTCCTTACCCAAACCTTTGCTCACCAGCGTACCAGTCCTCGGCCACTGGCAGTGACTTCGATGATGATGGCTGCCCTCATCCTGTTAGGTTGCCTTCCGTTCTGGGCCACAGACTCTAGCAGAAGACCAATGGGGTTTTTTTGGGCCCTTCCAAGACGCTGAAGAGTGAGAAATCTTCAATCAGGAGAGAAATGCTGGTCCTACCGAGGCTGAGACAGGGCAGCTAGACAATGGAGGAGGGTAGTGGAATATCAGTGGGACCCTTGCTGGTTTGGGAGTCCAAGACTTAGGCACTGGCTAAGTCCAAGTCTAAGACAGGGTTCCCTCTGCCTCTCTCAGCAGGTGGGGTTGCCAGAGAACCTGCACTTCAGACAGGATCCCAGGTGAGCCACAGATACTAACCAAGAATAACGAACTTCATCCTGCCAGGCTCAGACAGGTGGGAGGGTGTCAGGCATCTCCCCAGCCAGGATGCAGCCTCAGGCCCTTGCTCTGCTGTAACTCCTGGAGCCCAGACAGTGGTGGAAGGAGATAAGGGCTCCCACGTGAGGGTGGGACCCTTGAGAACCCAGAACTCAGACATACCCACCGTGGAAGCTGGGGCAGCAGGGGCTCCAGAGCCTGTGCTGTCCACCAGAGCAGGACCCTCTGCCTCGGACTGCTCAGGTCTCATCCAGGTTGGCCTCTCCTCCACTTGGCTATGCTCCAACCTCAGCACCAGGAAGGCAGTGGGGCCCAGCAGTGTCCCCACTCAGCACCCTCTGGGACAGTGAGGCTTCCCACAGCAGAAACAAGACAGGCCCAGCTGCACACACTTGTGCCCACCTGGCTACACTAACGGCTGGGTCCATCTTCTGAGATCTAGGAACGAGGCCTCTGATCTGCACCAGAGGTGGAGCTTGCCCAGTACGGAGGCCCAGGGCACTTCTGCCCCAAGCCACATAGTTGGGGAAACAGAGGTCAAGGTAGGGTCCCACGCTGGCTAGGGTTATCAGGAGCCTTGTCTTTTCTTCCTGTCCTGGCACTCTGGGACAGGCACCTGGCACTGACACTGTGCTGAGACTCTTGGTCATTGGGCAGTGCAGGGGTCCACAAAGACCCCTCTAGGCTAGCCTGGTTCCAGGAACAAAACAGCCTGATGGAAGACCCTGCCATCAGGGCAGATCCCCAAAACCCTGCCTGCCCCTTCTTCACCCCTTGCCTGCACCTGTCACTTTCTCTGTCGGTCCCGGGTGGGGATCCCTCTGCTCATCCCTGTACTCTGCATCACAGCCTGCTCACTCAGAGCCCCATCCAGTTTTGGATCTCACTCTCCTGGGATTGCTGGCCCCCTGGGTCCTCATCCATATACCTATTAGGGACCAGCCCCGCAACTCAGGCAAGATGCTTGGGTCACCCTGCCTCTCCTGAGGACTGTGCTGGCCAGAAAGGTGGCCTTGTTGCACTCTTGCCTCCCAACTGGCTTCAGCCCCATGCTGCCCAGAGGGTCACTCAAGGTGAAGCTTGGCTGGGACATTGTAGAGGTCCAGCCTGTCCAGGCAAGGATTAGCAGTGGCTGGGAGCCATGGCAACTGTATGATGGCCCCGTGGACTCTCCAAGGAGCATTACTGTGCTCCTAAAGTGGGGACCCCACCTTATCTGTGACCCACACCATGCTCTATCACCCCCTTCCCTGGGGGCTGCCCTGTGGGTGCTGGGTACCACATCCATGCCCCCCTTCACTGCCTGGGTGGAGGCTTGGACACTGAGCTCTGCGTACCTGTGATTATTCAAAAGGACAGAGGCTGGTACAGATCACCTGGAACACCTCGAGCTCCCCTAAGCCAGCTGGCTCTAGGTAGCATTGAGGAAGGCATGGGGGTCTCCTCTTGTAGCACAGCCACTCTCCTGCTCGCTCTGACCACCAGGCCTTTGCCCTGGCTGTGCCCTGTGCCTGTCTACTCTCCCTCCCTGTCTCTAGTGAATTCTGCATCAGTTCAGTGGTCTACCTCCGGGGTGTCCCTCCTCTGCCAACTGCCCCACACTGCTGCCCCTAACCCTGCGCATGCTAGGGGGATGGGTGCCGTCTGGGCTTCATCACAGATCTGGTGCATAGCCGCTGGTGAGAAAACACTGCTCAGCACACTCCCCAGCCCTGCTGCAGGAGCAGGAGTCATAGAGAGGTGAGAGATCAGTGTCCTACGGCGGCACGGTGGGTCACTGCCTACACAGCTGTCATGGTGTGCCCTGTAGGAGCAGGACATTGCACAAGGTCAGTCAGTTCTGCAGGATCTGTCTGAGGGCAGGGCTGAGTGGACATAGGGTGCCTGAGCTCTGGAAGGGTCCCTGCCCAGTGTCCTCAGGACAGCAGGACACTGTGCAGTCTGTGCAGCCCTGCAGCCTCCAGCCGGGAGCTCACTCAGCAGATGCTCCCTCAAAGGGAGCCTGAGTAGATCTAGGCAGATAAAGGGCAGAACAGATCCAACTCTGGGGGCCAGGGTGGGGGTGGGGAACAGCAGGCCTGACCCTCTTAGCTGGGTTTCGAGCCTCCAGTGCTCCTTTACCCCATTAAAATGAGGGGTTTTAAAGTGTGGTAGCCTTCAGAAAGGGGGTGGAGGGCATCAGCCACCCTGGGATGGGTCCCGCGGGCCATATGAGGCTCTTTCTTCTAATCCATCCAGGCCTCTACCCTGTTCCCCTACTGCTGCAGGCCCCAGGTGCCAAGTCTGCCCCTAGAGCAGTTAGGACTTCATTGCTTGAAGGCCTCAGGAGAGACCAAAGGAGCCCAAGAAGAGGAGGAGGAGGAGGAGGAGTGTGTTCAGGAGCAAGAGCCAGAGCTGGCAATTCTGTGTCGGTGACCACAGGCTCCCAAAGAGCCACTGCCTGGGGCGGGGCCTGGGTAGGTCTTCACGGTCTGCTGGGGCGGCCAGACCCCAGGAAGCTCATCCCTCTGCAGGCTTCAGGAAATTTCCCATTAGAACTCCTGGTGCACAGCCCATTTCCACCCCTGACCACAGCTCCTGCCACACATTTATGCATCATTCAAAAGGATCTGTGGGGAGCCCTGAGCTCATCAGAAACCTGATGTTTCTCTGTTAAAAATGCCCCAGGTGAAAGACAATGCTGTGTCCCTGGCCTGGTCTCTTCTTTCCTTATCCCTAGGCAGAGGAGACTGGATCCTGGCTTCTGTTTGGGGTGTTGGACTAGACTCCTTCCACCCAGCACTAGGTTCCAAGTCCTCAGCCAGGGCTGCACAGCACCGGACTGTGGGTAGGTCTGGAACCCAAGGCAGACACTTGGTCAGTGGTCCCAGGTGGGCTCCGAGGAGGGGCTGGGCCCCATCTGAAGGCTTTCACCTTCTGTTGCTTCTGGTCTCCCTGTAGGGACCTGGCTGAAGGAAGGGCTGTGTGCCCTGGGGGGGGGGGGAGTTACCCCTTCTGCATTCTCAGCAGCAGCGCACCCCTTATCCCAGACTCACACATTTTGCATTTTGATGTCGACTCATTCAAAGCTCCTTTAAATCACTGATTTCCCACCCCAGGCAAATCAAAAGAGAACATTTCACTTGATCTATTCACATCAATCAACTGTTAAGTCAATAAAAAAAAAAAAAGTCAATTTCGCTCACAGGATGAAAATCGAATGCTGTTTTCTAATATGTTAGAATTAGTGATTCATCAACTTACTTCATTTCATTTTCAATCTGAAAGTCTAATGACATTTGGAGACAGAATTCCTCATCAGAGAGCAAGGCATTAAACAAGTCAGCATGACATCTGAAGTCAGAGCATCTCTCTGTGACCCTGGGGGAGGTAGAAGCTAGGCCGAGCCCTCCAGCCTTCATGGAAGGGCTAGCTGGGGACAAAGGGGTGAGCTGGACCAGGGCTGCTTACGACCCTGGGCTTCCAGAAGGAACCTGATTCCCAGACATGCTAACTTGATCTGCACATGCAGTCTGCGCATGCAAAAAACACATGCAGCCACAGGGCATGCAGAGTTCCCCAGGGCTTTATCTTGTGGCCTGGACAATGCCTACCCTGAGCGCTGGGCCTCCTGCCCTGGCTGTGCCTCCTTTGAGCCTGAATCTTACTCCTGGTGACCCAAGGGTCTGACTGGTGGTCACCAGGACCCTGCATCTCAGCAGGTGAATATATCCCGGAGTGAAGTTGATTGGGTGGCCCCAAGGAAGGAGTCAAGCTGAAGATTGCCTGGCCAGCTGTGGGCCCAGGCAGGGTTACCTTAGGGCATCTGTCTCCTTAGCTGCAAAAAGAGAATTTAAAAAGTCCTAAGAAGGGACCAGAATTACCTACTGTGGTGGAAATCTTTCTAGCCTATCCAATGAAGCTAGTATGGGATGCTCAATCAGGTGCTAGTCCAGATGTTTCTGTGGATGCAGCTGATACTTACAACCAGATCTTGAGCAAAGGAGATGACCCTTGACCTTTGTATTGCAAGTGGGTCTGAGCCAATCAAGGCCTTGAAAGCAAAAACTGGCTCTCCCCCGTGCTTAGTGTAGCCAATGATGGAGCACTGGCTCCCCCAACTGTCCTCCCAAGCCTCTTGTATCAAGAGTGGATTGGGGCTGGAGATTTAGTTCAGTGGTTCCAGTGACAGCCTTACAAGCACTAGGTCCCAAGTTTGATCCCCAGTAACCACATATAACAATGCCAGGTGTAGTGACTCTCATCCACCAGCGATCAGTACCAGATGCCACATATCACAGTGCTGAGTGTGGCGGCTGACGTCGGTAATCCCAGCATGCGGGAGGCAGAGACAGGAGGACTGCTATGAGTTTGAGGCTGCCCTGGACTACATAGTGAGCTCAGGGCCAGCCTGAACTAAAAAGCAAGACCCCGTCTCAAAAAAAAAGTGGGTGGTGACCACAAGCCGATTCCTCACAGCCCACATGTGGTTTCCAACGCCACCCCCACAAGCCAGAATGTGATCTTCCGTGTCAATACTCCGTTGTTCACGGGCTTGCTGGGCTGCCTGGGGCTGAGCCAGCCACTGACCTTGCTGACTATTCTGATACTGGCTGGAGGGCGAGTGGGGCTGCTCCCTGAGCCTGGGCTCTCAGTCGTGTTCTGTGACATGGCTATTGGAACCAAAGCAATAACAGCCACAAGGAACCAGGCTGAGCCTCTCCCGGTGTGATTCTGGTCCATCCGTCTGGCACCGGTGGCTGTGGGAAGGGTAGGTGCCGCAGGTAGACTGACACTAGGCAGTTACAAACTTGATCTGTGTCCACACAGCTGCCATGGGGCTGGGCTGAGCCCTCTGCACAGCTCAGTGGGTGGGGAGGGAGATGTAGGGTCTGGTGCAGGACAGAGATCATCCAGGAAATAAGCATGTGCAGACACAGGGACATATGAACTAGAAATAACAGTAGCAGAACAGTTCAAATGAGATTAAAAATGATTGAAGAGATAAGCATGGAAAATACTCAGTTGACTTATGAAGCCACCAAATACACTCTTTGAGGCAAAGTGTGTGGTTACTAGACAGACACTTCAGCTGATGGCTTAACTGGAAGGTTGGACAAGGCTGGAGGACACAAAGGCATTAACAGCTGGGCCTTAGGAGGCTCTGGAGGATGCTGCCCAGCCTGGAAGTTGAGGAAGACAAAGGAGAGTGGGGCTCTTGTTGGCCCAGTATGGGCAGAATGTAATGGCCAAGAACAATCGTGATTCCAACCTACACAAAGAGGATGAGAGACACGGACAGACCTACAGGATAAAACGCTTGCTCATGGGCCGGGGATTTAGCTCAGTGGTTCAGGCACCTGCCTTGCAAGCTCAAGGGCCCAGGTTCGATCCCTGGTAACCACATACAGTACCGGCTGTAGAGACTCACGCCCACAGCAATCAGAGCCACCTACCACAATGCCAAGAGTGTTGGCTCACGCCTGTAATCCCAGCATTCAGGAGGCAGGGCTCAGGGATAGCCTGAACTACAAAGTGAGACCCTATCTCAATTCCCACCCCCAAAATAAACAACTCCTGCTTGTGGAATGTGTGTAGGGAACTCCCGAAACCCCTAGGTGAGATGCGCGCGCGCACACACACACACACACACACCCACACACCACATCCCCAATGCCCAGGAAGCTGATGGAGAGAGGCCAGGCGCTCCCTCCTGGCTGGGCATTCCATGTGAGTCCAAGGGACTTGAAGCCCCCTTTGGGTGACAGAGGGGGCTGAACATGTGGAACCAGTGCTCCTACTCTGGGTACCTTGATCCCCTTCTTTCCAAGTCAAACAGTAAAGAGGGGAGGACAAGTGTGAAGGCCACTTGGGCCCCTCGGCCATGCCTGGGTTCTGGGCTCGACATGGGTCTTCTGCCCATGTCACATCAACATTGTCAAGGCTGGCTGAAAGACGAAGTTTGCTATCAGATGGAGACAAGTTACGACTCACAAATTGCAACACACATCACAAGCACAAAAGAGACGGGGACAGACATCCGGACACAGATCCCCAGCAACACCTTTCTCCTTCCAGGCCCTCCTCCTGGGATCCCAGGGCTCTGCTATACCCCACACTAACTCCAGTTCCTTCCCACCTGGTGATGCCCTGGGTCTTCTTTCAACCCAAAGCAGGCACCCAGGCCAGATTCTGCAGGGCAAAGCAGGGAGAAGCATGTGGGCAGAGGGGTGGAGGATGGGCACAGGGAACTAAGGAACTCTCGCTTTCTGGGAGGAGAATAAGCCTCCTCTGCACTTTAGTGCATAGAGTATTCTGTTCTTCTGTCCCCCTCCCAGGAGGTCTGATCTCTAGGTCCTGACCTGGGGCTGAGAGGGAGAGGAGCTTGTCTCCTATACCCCAACACTCCCCACAGCAGAGATTGGCTAGCCTCTGGTGCCATCTGGTGGGAAGAGTGGTCATTGCATGTGGTTTAGGTGCAGGAAGCTTCGGGGCCCAGTGGGAGGGGCAGCTGTGAGGAGTGGGGGATGGTGGTGCGTTACCTCTAGCCTTGGTCCTTCCTGGACTTGTTCAAAGGCAGAGGCTCAGGACAGGTGTGCTACTCCAGCAGGTCTGGGCCTGCATGTACTCGGCACACCAGGGTCATAATTACTATCCTTCTGTCCATACTGCCAGCAATTTCCAGGGCAGCCTTGCCCCAGCCATGTCACACTGCAGCACAGAAGCTGCCCTGTCTGCGCTCTCAGGTGTGGATAGAGCAGGAGAGGAGGAACTGGGGGGGTCCTGGGTCAGGCAATCCCTCTGTCCTTTCTTCAAGGACTGGTCCCTAAGCGCCCTCAGTTGGGCAGCAAGAGCTGGCGCTGCCCCTTTCTGGCAGCTGTAGCCTGAGGTATCTGTGTCCACTCCTCCAGCTGCAGCCCCACCCAGAGGTTAGGAGCCCAGCTATCTCCTGCCATGAATCCCCACCCACCTTGCAGCTGTATGGCCTAGCTCAGCCTTGTTCTCTGTCCCTGCAGTGGGGACAGGTCCTTCACAATGACCCACCCTGAGGGCTGGGAGAATCATCTGACTCCAGTAAGGCTGCCCATGCCCTGGCACAGCCTGGCCAAAGTCAAGAATGTGACACTTGCCACCCTGTGCGGGTGGGGGGGTGGACAGACCCCTGGGCTCCTGTCCTGCTCCCGGTGTCCCCCACAGGGGTTCAGCTCAGGAGACCGAGACACTCCTGATGCCCAGGTGGCTCCTTCCCCACTATGACTCTCAAATCCTCGATCTGACTTAAAGACCCCTTGTAGTCTCCGGCAGCTCTGGCCCACCTCTGCTGTCCCCCACCCAGTGTCCCTGAGCTGCGTTCTGAGACGACCTCTGCTGCTCTTCAAACCTCAGGATCCCTTAGTCCCTGTGACCCATGGGGAGAAACCAGCACTGGCCACAGGGGGGCGCCCGCATAGCTCACAGCTGCTCTCGCCAGGCACAGAGAGGTCCAGCCAGGGCCTGGCTCCATCCTGGGATCAGGAAGGGGATCTCATCTGTGCTCCTCCTGGTTTATAGTCCAGATTTTCCACATTGGGATTGAAATCCTGGGCTTTTAGTCCAAGACAGGATCAAGAGGAGTGTGCTGACCTCTGTCACTGGCCTCTGGGGATGTGGTGCAGGGGACAGGGACATTCTTTCTCCCCCAGCTCCATTCGCCCTCTGCTGGCTTTGCTGCCCCGGCAAATGGCCAGCCACAGACCCAGCCCACCAGCAGCTGGCTGGCAAACCTCCAGGCGGCCTGCAGGCCCTGCTCAGCCAGGCCAGCCACACCTGCCACAGCAGCTGGTTCAAAATCCCCAAATCCCAGCAAACCAGCCACTTGGCCCCGCATTAGCCAGGCCAGCACGTCCTTGGCCCTGATGGCAGGCCTGTCCCTCCCTGTACTGGCTGTGAGGGACTGTGGCCAGGTGGGCAGGCAGACAGTGCCAAGCAGCCTGAGACTCGGGGCTCCTGGACCTAGGCCGTGCATGGGGCAGTTGTGTCCCCACCCAAACACTGTTGGTGAGGTCAGGGTCAGGCCCAGGGTTGGGGTCCATCTGCACACTTGTTCTCAGGGGAAAGAGTGACCTCAAGTGGGGAGATTTCTGCAGCGTGTCCCTGCCCTGAGGTCAGATGGCTGCTGGAAAGGCCTGGGTGTCCACACCGGCTTATCACCCCAGGCTTGCCTGGAGCTATGTCAGATATGGTTATGGTGGGTCCTGGGCTTTGCAGGAACCATGTGGCTGGTGTCTAATAGCTGGGCTGCTACTGGCTGGGGCCCCAACTCTGGTACCCATCTTGGTAAATACCCTCAGTCAGAAGCAGAAGACAAGGAAGTGATACTTGCTTCCCACCCAGCAGACCCTGGTAGAATGATGGGCTGCTGGCACCCCCCCACTTCCCAAACCTGTCCTAGCTGTGCTTGGTACTTTACCTTGGCAGTGCTCACCTACATGAGAGTGTCCACTGGACTCCTACTGTGTGCTGGCACACACTTACTTCTGGATAGACTCACTAAGGAGCCCTTAGTAACTATCCTAATGTCATTGTGGTGCCCGGGAGGGAACCCTGACTCACACCTGCTGGACAACCGACACCCTTACCAGACAGGATGGAGTCAGACAGCTATTGCTGCTCAGCTCTGCCCAAGGGCTGGGGTCTCACAGGGCTGGAGAGGGCCATGGACACTGAGGGACTCAGAGCAGAGGGCCGGACCATTGTCACACAGCAAACAACCTGAGGGAATGGTTTCCTATATGGAGCAGGATGGGGTCCCCTGGACCACACGAGGGCAGGATGTGTGTTTGCAGGGGTGAGTTCATGCCAGAACACCCCCCCCCGCCCCTCTACCCCTCATTCCCCTCCAGCATCTGCGCCGCGTAACCGATCCCCTTTGGTTAGGTCTCCTGGCCCCCCACCTCCGGCCAGCTGTTGCAGAGGAGGCCACGTCTGTCCTCGGGACCAACAGCTGCAGCTCCGGAAGTCCCCGTCCCCCCTCCAGAGCAGGTGTGCCCCCTGGCCTGGCCCAGACTGCCAAAGACTGGGGATCCAGGGCTCCTTGCCCTCACTGGCCCAGCTGTGGAGAGCTGGGACCAGGGTGGTTTCAAGGTCTCTGGCTGGGGAGCAGGGCAAGCTGGCCCTTGTGGCTGGCCTTTGTCCACTGTTCCATGTAGCCCGCCTGCCTGACTCTGAGTCTGGGCGTGGAAACGGGTGGTGGCCCTTGTCTCAGGTCCTGAGAGGGATGGAGACCCTCATTCAGGAAGCAGGCCCTCTGTCTGGCCAGTAGGATGGATCCACATGGTCAAAGCACGTGCCACTCTCTTCCCTCGAGGTCACCGTCCTCACTGACCCACTGGCCTGTGGCTGCTGTCTACCCCGTATGCCCACCCTAGCCAGGGGATGTACCATCTGAGCCATTCACGACTTGTCATCTGTGAGAGCGCTGACCTTCTATTCCATATCTCAGCACTGCCCTATCCCAGGGACATTGCCCTCTTTGCCCAGCACAGAGTGGCTGCCCTTTTCCCTGGCTTAAAGCTTCATTTGGGGACCCATGTTGGGGTTCACTCCCACCCATCACCCAGCTCTGGGCCCGACTCTCTCTCCTGGCTTCTGAGCCCCACACCTCTGAATGTGCCTCCTCCGTCCGGCACTGTGCCCAGCACCAAACCTGGATGCAGCTGCCTTCCGCTCAGCTCCCTCAGTGCCCATCCTAGTCTGTGCACAGCCCTTCCTTTGGCAGTGGGCACCATAATTATGAGGGACATCCTCTCTGAGGACAAGAAGCAGCTCCCACCTGACCGTGGCCTGGGAGGGCCCAGGTGGGAGGGTCTACTAGCCCAAGGCTGCCTGTACAGAAAAGAACTAACTTGTTCTCTCAGAAGACACCCTCTTCCATTATCTGCCACCACCACTGGTGCCTGTGCAGGGGAAAAGTGTCCTTAATATTCAACTCCATCCAGAACCGAAGAACATGACCTTGTATGGAACTAGGATCTGTGTGGTTGTGATCTAGCTGCACCAAGGACATGCTGGAGCAGGGTTTGCCCTAAGTCTGGCAACAGAGGAGCACTGGTGTGGTGGCAGAGGCAGGCACTCGAGTGATGTAGCCACAGGCCATGGAAAGCCAAGGATTACCATCAACACCGGAAGCTTGGAGGGGCTGGGCATGGATCCCTGGGGGAGCAGCTCCTGGGCGTGGACCCCTGTCCTCCCTGGATGGAGGGAACATTGCCTAATATTCCAGCTTTTGTGTCACCGCACTCCCAGGACCCTCATGCATGCCTCCTCACTGGCCTGGACAGGGTGGAGAGTTTTCTCAGCCACTCCTTGACGGGGGCCTCCCTGTGCCATTGGTGCCTGGTGGCCCAGCAGTCCTTCTCACAAAGACTCCTGGTGGTTTTGGTCTCAGTGTCATCCCTATGACTCTTCTTCTGGGCACACACTCTGGTTGCCACTTGACCCCAGAGACTCTGCCCAGCCAAGAACCTCTATTATCCTCAGGTGGGCTGCGTTTCCCTGGAGTGGAGGAGTTGGTCTCGGGGAGCTGGGGCTCTGGTCACAGTGCTGTCCATTTCCTTGGACCCTGAGCTGGCTGACTCCTCCCAAGGGGCATCACAGGGACTGCTGGTGAAGGGCCCGGGATGCAGTGGGTTCTGGCAGAGACGAGGTACCGGAATGAGGCTGGGCTGGTGATATTAACAGTGATGAAGGAGCAGCCAGAGCCTCCAGAGATCTTTCTTGCCTCTGCAGCCTGTCTCCAGCTCAGGTGGTCCAGGCCTTCAGGCCAGAACTCTGGGCCATGAGCAGTTTCTTCTGGGTCTCCTAGGGATATCTGAATGCAAATAGGTTGCCCAGTAGCCTAGTTTATGAGGCCTGGGGACTTGTGGGGCATCCACTTAAAAGAAGAGCGTGTGACCACCTCGGCCTTCTCAGCCTGGTCCTCTCCTGACCTCCATGATGGAAGCTCGGGTCAGACATGAGTAATCAGGCAGACGTAGTCTCCTGGCCACTTAGGAGCCTGGCTCACCCACGACAGAGTCCTGCCTGCTGACGCTCTTCCCTCTGCCTGCCCCACATTCAGCAGCCCTCCCCCCAGGGAAGGATGCCTCAGGGAGCCGGGGCCCAGCTTCCTGGGGCTGAGTGCTGTGAGCAGGTGATTCATCAGGCCTGTCTCTCCGAGGCCCTTCCCATTTCTGATGATTGGATTCTGAGGAGCCGTTCTGGGCGCTGTCTGGATTTCTCATCCTGGGAACTTTTCCCTTCTGGGAGACGGGGAAGTGCAGCATGTTTATTTATTGGTTTTCCCTGTGCATGAGTTTAATAATTTAACAGCAAGTGTTCTGGGTTCTGTACAGAGCCTTTGTTTTTCAGGGGTTTTCGTCTTTTCCAGACCCCCATGGGTAGGGGTTGACTGGCTGCATATTATGTTTTCCCTTGAAAGAGGTGGTTTTGTTATTAAGCTCTGCCTTCCAACTAGATTGTTCTACCATCCCTCCTCGCCAGACACACTAGCCAGGGCGGCTGCTCTGCCGGGCTCCACTGGCACATTGGCTTACACTGCCACATGCTGTGTCCTCCAGAGCAAAGCTTGGGCCAGAGCTGGCACCTCGGGCACCGCAGCTACCTGAAGGCAGAGATACCTCTCTGGAGGCCAGTGCATCTGGCACCCCTGTACCATTCCAACAGCAGCACAAGGGCCTGACTCTGTACCAGCCCACTCTCCCCTTCCTCAGAAAGATGCTGGGGTCAGAGGGCAACCACCTGTGTGCAAAGGGTACCCACTGGCCCTCAAGGATATGTATTGCCCATCCCTCTCAGCACAGCCTGTGGCTCAGCACCAGCCTGGAGCAGGTGGACCTTCCCCAAGCCCAGGCCACCTTGGGGGATGGGAACTTAGGGTCCTTTGGGTGGACGTTGAGTAACCCTGCCCTTGCACCAGGGAGCTTCCTCTACAGGATGGAACATAGTCTCACACAGCACCCAGCAAGAGCCCTGGATGGCTCAGAGCACCAGAGTTCCAGGGTGGGTAGGCTGGTCTTTGCCAATTGGTTGGCATCACTCACTGTGCGGGCGTAGATAGGCAGGGTGTGCTGCCTCAGTGGGTCAGAGGGACAAGGTGGGACACTCCCCCTTATATCCTTGCCTGCATATCAGCTCCAGCCCTGTTCTGCTGACCCCTACCAAGACGGGCTGAGGCCCATTCCAGCTGTCTCTATGCCTTTGTCCGGCCCTCCCCAGGTGAGCTCCTTCTCTTACAAGCCTTGCAGGCTCCTTCATGAGCATCACACTCACAGGCCGGGTGGAGCCATGATCTGAAGAGACGTGGGGACGTCTTGCCCTCTCCTGCCATGTCCATTTGGGTCCCCTGGGTTGAGCAGAGGCTCCAAGGGGCCTGAAAGAATAAACAGCAGGATCTGCAGGAGCTGGATCCCTAGGGCACCCCCAGCAGGCAGCCAAGGAGACAGGTGAGCTTGAGTCCCATGCTCTGTCGGGTGGAGTGGCACAGCCCTCACCCACTGAGAATGCCTGCTTGCAACCACGCTCTGCACCACACACAAAAGGGTGCACAGGAGGAGCCTGGGGCTACTGCCCAGCCAGGGACGATGTCCTACCTTCACCCACTGCTGCTGGTGGACACACTCTCTGACCCCTGTATCCTGGACTGAATAAAATCAGAAAGTCCACTGCAAGTGTAGCTCACTCTGCCTGGCATCAGATACTGAGATCGGTGGTCACACTCTAGCTCTGGAGAGTCCCCAGGCTCCCAAGATATGAGATTTCTGTCTCCTGTCCTCAGGCCCCAGAGAAGCCCAGCTGGTCTCCCCGCCTCCTCGCTCAGTTCGGCTTCTCTGTGCCTTCCTGTCCCAGGGAGGTGGGTTCCTCCATGCACTAAGCTTCCTGAGGGTAAAAGGACTTGTCCCTTTTTTTTTTGTCCCACTCAGGGACAGCCCAGGATGACCATATAGGTTTACAGGCCACGTCCATGGTGGGAAGAAGGGACACTGTGATCATAGCTTCCTTGTTCCATAGAGCACAAGTGATCAGGGTGAGTGGCTTCTGTCCCCTCTAGGCTCTTGGGGTCTGAACCTCCAAGGTCTCAGTGTTGAAAGATGATACACAGCTGGTGGTGTCACCCTGGAGCCTGTACCACCTGTGCCCAGTGGGCTTGCCCACTCTCCCTACATGAAGACTCTATGTGTTTGGGCGACATAGGACTCCTTAAGCCCTAGTCTCTGCATCCTCATGCCCAGTGGAATGAATCCCAAATATTGGCTGGCAGCTCTCTGGTCTCCCAGCGCCCACATGCGGACATCAACAGCCCTCCTTGTGTGTGGGGACCCTGAACAGTGCCCCGGAAGCTCTCTGGGGACTCTCCTCCCCAACAGGACATGTCCTGCAGCAGGACGAGGCCTGAATAGAATTATCTTCTACCTGTACTTCCTGCCAGGTCCCAGCTCTATGCTTGGTGGCCAAGGTGAAGTCAGAAGTGGGTAGAGGCATGCAGACCTCTAAATAGGCCGCCACTCAGCTGCTGGAGATGGCCAGAGAGGACCTGGTATGAGCTTTTACCAGGAGGGATGCAGCCCTGGACAGAGAGACCACTTTCCCCCAAAAGGCGGAGGGGGCAGGGATGCTGGGGTGGGGGAACAGGGCCAGGGCCTCTGTGGCACAGCTGGGTGGGGCTAGCCTGGCCAGCTCCATGCTGCCCAGCCAGGACAGCCACCCCACACTATGCGGCTCCGAGCCTAGGGTGGGCCGGGAGGCACTGCCCGCTGCCCGCCGCCTGCCTGCTCACAAGGGCCCCATTGTGTGGCTGCGGCTGTGGGCAGCAGGTGGCTGCCGGGTCCCACACGGGGAGGCCCTGCCGCCAGCCGCGCAAGCGGAGGAGGGCACGATGGGCACTGTGGGGTGGGGGGCATGGGTGGGCCAACCAAGCTGCCGCATGAAGGCGCCTGTTCTCCTGACCTGGCCCCACCCTCACAGCCCAGGCAGCATGTGACAAGGTGGCTCTGGGCCAGTGCCCCACTGTCCTGGGATGTGGGCGCCAGAGCTGGGGCCTGGGCAGCAGGGACTGGGCTAGAGGCTGCTCTGGCCGAAGGGCCCAGCGTGGGTAGGCTCACTTCCCAGCAGCAGTGAACCGGGCAAGGGCCAGGCAGCCATAGAGGGTCATGGGTCCAGGACAGTGGGACACCTGCCCTAACTGCCCACTCAGCCACCTACTGCTGTGGACAGCAATGCTCTCTCTGCCTCAGTCTTCCCATCTGTGAAGAGGGAGTGACGGGTGATAGACAGCAGGAGCCTACCTGCAGGTAGGGCCAGGCTGGAACACCTAATTTGGGTTCTCACAGAGCCAATTGACACCTGAAAGGAATCCTCACTGGCCTTCCCCTCTCCCTGGCCTCCAAGCCCCAGCTGAGATGCACTCTCCTCACAACCTGGCCTCCTGTGGACTTGTTTTCTGGAAGCTTGCAGGGAGGGGGCACAGGAGAAGGTTGGCTGCCGCCTTCCCCAGCCCACCCCGGCCTCCTCTGCCTCCGTGGCACAGCTGGCTAGGCAGCCCGTTTCAGCACAGTGGGGGAGCCTCTGGCTTGGCTTCCTCCCCACCCCTCACCCTGACACCAGCCGGGCACACACGTGGGACACCAAGCACTGCCACCCCACCAGCAGCGTTAGGTAAGGACAGCTGGATCCGGCCCAGATAGCTAGCGGCCACTGGAAGTTGGACCTAATTCCTGTTGTCTTGAGTTGTCCTGGGGGCTGGAGTCAGGTCACCCTCATCCCCTACACAGGGAAACCAAGTCCTCTATAGGCATAGATGGGCTCCCTTTGGTCCCCAGAAATCCAGGCTGTTGGGCAGCTGCTCCCTGAAATGAGTTCTGCAAGTGAGGTGTTGATGAGGAGGGTGCGACCAAATCTGATGCCCTAGGCCCCACTGAAGGATTTGAATGGAACCCAGTTTGGCCCTGGGCCTGGTGCTCCCTGGGGCCTGAGAGGGCATGATGCAAACTCCCGAGCTAGTGAGCCAGGGCCCGTCCCCAGCACACAGCTGCCCCATGGAGTTAGTCCTGGGCACATGGACCCCACGGAAGGCAGCTCGCCCACTCTGACACAGCCACGGGGTCCCCGGGAGCTGAACTCAGAGCCTACCCAATGCCTGAGGGCCTGTGAAGATGCTCCCTCCCTGATCAGTGCCCTACATGGTCTGGTTTCCAAGCAGGACACTCCTGCAGACCCAGGCTGTCCCTTCTGACAGTGGTGGACCCTACAAAGCCCTCCCTGCCCACTGCTGCAGCAAACACTTGGCTTAGAAAGTGAAACTGTGGGGTGCTTTCCCTCCCTGGCCTCCTGGAGGCTCCCCATGGCCCCAGCCTGGCTCCACCCGCCCCTGGGCCTGAGCCCAGTTGAGGAGGCCACCCTGGGGCTGGCAGCTCCGAAAGGGGCTCCGAGCACAATTCTAGCCTGTTGGGCTGGCCCCACTGTGCTCAGGGAAGCTGGGGTGTTGGGAAAGCCGTTCCAGGCAATTGAGAACCCCTGCTAGAGTCTGAAGCAGTGCCCAATAGCACTGGGAAGGCAGGAAGACATGCCTAATTTATGTAAAGGAGTTCTACTCCTGGGCCAGTGAGGGCTCCTTCCTCTGCGTCTGCCCAGTGGGGGCCAGGGAAGGGCACATGGCCCTGGCTGGAGGCCCCTAGCCTGCCTGTCTCACCTTCTGGACATCAGCCCCTGGCGTCCTCTTCCAGGAAGCCTAGCTGGGGCCTCTCCCTCTCCTCCCATAGAGGCTGGTGGTGGAATCCAACAAGACGACTGAGGTCTGGCACCATCTACCTGCCCACCTCTGTGTCTCAGGCTGGGGACGAGCCTCTAGCTACAGTCTGGACTCAGAAGCTGCCCCAAGGGAATGTCTCCGAGCAGAGGTGCTGAGGGCGAGGGTGCCCTTATCTCTGGGCCTAGGTCTAGTGTGAAGCTGGTAGGCAGATAAGCCCGACCCCTTGTGAGAGGCCACAGATCTTGTCTCAGTGTCTGTGTGTGACCTGGGGAGGATGCTTGAAAGCCGCTCCTGGTTCTCTCTTCCCAGGCGCCAGCAGGCTGGCCAGGGGCATGAGGCGGTGGCAGCGAGAAAGGTTACAGCAGGAGGGTGGGGGTGCTTGGAGCCAGAGGATCCTGGAGGTGGGGTGGGAGCCTGGCTGGGACTCCCCCTGCAGACGCTTGGCAACTGTCAGGAGGGCTGTGTTGCTATAACATGGCACCAATCATTTCTCCCCCAATTTCTTCCTGGGCCAATCTGGAGACAGATCAGACAAGGAATTCCACAGCCGGCCGAGCGGAGCCAGGCTTAATGCTGAACAAACCGCCTCTCTCCGCCTGCCTTCCCAGTGGCCTGCCACGGCCCAGGGCCCAAAATCACAGCCAGAGCCCAATTACCAGTCTCCCAGCAAGCCTTGCGGCTCCTTGGGGAGGGCAGCTGATGCCGGGTGGGGCAGGAGCTGGCCCCGCAGGGACCTCACTGTCCTGAGGAAGCTGAGCCGGGGCCCTCATGCCATCTCCTGGCTAACCACTGGGATAGGGCGGGTGCTCACGTCCCACAGGCATCCCAAGCAGTTCTCCAGCCCATGAGCCTTCGTTGAGTTTCAGTAAACTGAGTCACAATACATTTTGCCTCGTGACCTGTTTTCCCATACTGCACCAAAAAGCACCTGTGGGTGTCCTCCCACGACAGCCCAAAATGACCCACACAGGCCCTCCCCAGTTTTCAAATGCTACAAAAACTTTGCCAGGTGCAGGGAAGAGGGCAGGGAGGGCATCTCTGACTGGACAGCTGCTTCAGAACCTGCGCTGTCCTATGGGGTACACATTCCCTCAGGCATGGTATTTGACTGGCCCACAATTCAGACTCTGGCTGGCTGGTCAGCAGGAAGGGGGCTGCCTAAGTCTTCTGTCCCAGGACAGTGCTGGGGAGGGTTGGGGAGCTATGAGGAGGCCAACCTGGACAGAGTGGACATAACCTGGGCAGATGCCCTCCCCTTGCTCCCGTGTCCCTTGCTGTGCCTCAGGTTTTGTGGGTGAAGAAGGGGTGGATGTCCACCCACTGGCTTCTGGGGACAGCTTTTGGGGTGTGGGAGTCTGAGGGTGTGGCAGCCCTTCTACCCTCCAAGGTTTCTGCTTTACGGATGACTCTGCTTCTCCGCACCTCTGTGTCCACCCCTCTCCAGCCCTAGTAATAATGTTCACAGAATACTTTCTGTTATGGGTTTTTCCGATTGCTCTTCCTGGAACTTCACCCCAGATCTTGGTGTGTGGGCTCCATCACATCCCAAATGGATAGGCCACCTCCTCTGAGAAGCCTTCCCTGATTGGCTACATGTCAATTTTTTCATGACATTCACTCCTCCTGGGAATGAGCAGCTGTGTGTATTTGTCCCCTCTGCCACTGACTTCTAAACTGTGCAGGTCAGCAGCTCCTTCTGTGTCGGCTTCGTGGCCCAGTCCAGTGCCTGACACTTGGGGGGTGAGCAATATGCATTTTCTGAGTGAGTCAGGGAGCAAGGGATGGTCAGAATCCTTGACTAAAACTGAAAATAAAGAATCAGCTCTTAGGTTATATGATCCCCAACATCTGGCACTCGATTCTTCTCACTGAATTAACCAGCTGTTTTGGAGTCACGCATAACCAGGCTGATTACATTAGATTTTGTAGGTTGGTTTGAGCTGAGGAAAGAGGAGAGAGAGTTAGCACCAGACCATGACGCAGGGTGTGTCGCTCACCAGAACCAGAGAGAAAATGGACTGCTGTAACCTCTGTGTGGAGATCAGTCTGCTAAGTACATGGAGAATCAGATCCCTGCCTCACACCACGCAGGAAACTAATTCTACCTGCAGGGGTGATTTTAACATAGAGCGTAAAAACTTCTAAGTGCTCAGAGAAAATGGAAAGATATTCTAATAAAATTGTTCGGGACCAACTTCTAAGCATGATACCAACATCAGAAATCACAAGTGAAAAGATCAGTACAACTCATAAGTGCAGTAAATGCTTCAGCACTAAATAGCACTGTGCACTGAATAACTCTAGGAAATAAAGACAGATAATGGTGGGGTTATAGGAATCAGGGGACGAGACAAAGGCAGCACTGCAATGGAGAAGTTTGAAGGTTGCAGTCCCTGGTAGTTGACTGCTTGTGGACATTCAGGTGAAGTCATGTCTTAGTTGACTGCTTGTGGACATTCAGGTGAAGTCATGTCTTAGTCCGTTTTCCTGGAGCAGGGGCCCAGCCCTGCATTGTGAGTCTCCCTGTGTGTTCTGTGTGTTCCATATGTGTTCCTATGTGTTCCATACGAGTGACTATTACTCACTGCAGGATATACTGAGTCCAACATCCTCCTCCTGATGGGGAAAGGATCTTGTGAAAGCCTCTGGAGGGTTTTCCACAACAGTGGCAATCCTCCTAAACCCCAGGAAACTTCTGCTGAGAACTGGGCCATGTATAACATTGTAGGGTCCGGGCATCTTACAAGTTCAGCCTGCCTCATCCTCCTGGAGGGCTGGAATTATAATGTTGGAGGTCTGAGACAAAGAGAGATGCCAGGATGCCAAGGTTCACTCTGAAGTCAAAAGGTGAGGTGGAGCCCAGTGACCCTCAGCAGGTCCAAGGAGTGGCAGCCTCTTCCTGCCTGCACACTAGGCTGCAAAGCCCAGGGCAGGTGCGCACTCCCACTGTTGTCTCGCTGGAGACAGCACAGAGATGTCTCAATGAGGGACAGACCTGGCCATGGGTCTGCAGCTCTGTGTGTGCCAGGCTTCAGCAACAGCCAGCTCTGCTTTCAGTGCATTTTGAAGGTGGAAGCGCTGGTCTATTTGGCGATTGTGTGATGGTTTTAGGTCCTGAACATGTTCTCATCTGCTCTCTTCCCCTCCCACCCCTTTCCTCCCTTCTTCGTTCCTTTCTTCTTCTCCTTTTTCTCCTCCCCTTCCCCTCTGTCTCCTCCTTCTCCTCCTTCCTTCTGTTGGTGTTTTGTTTGTTGATACTGGAGATTGAACCCATGGACTTCTCACTGAGCTATATCCCTCAGCCCCTTTTTTTAATGTTGAGACAAGTACCTGCTAAGTTGCTAAATTTTCTAGCTAGGCTCGGACTCATAATTCTCCTGCCTCAGCTTCTCGGAGGGCTGGAATTATAAGCATGTGCCACCACGCCTGGCTCTGCACATGCTTTTGAATTTATGTGACTTTTATAGAAACCCCTAGGTCTTTTTTCTCCCAGGCATCCAATACATCAGTGATGGATGGAAGGAAAGCAGAGGTGTGATTAAGGAGGGTTCCCTGGGCAGAACCCTTCTGTGTAACTGGGTCATGGGTGGTTGTTATGGTAACTCACTGGCTTCTAGCAGCTTTTGCAATTTCTAGGATGGAACATTACTGTGGCACCAAAATCTGTTTGATCTGAGCTGGCAAAGAATCATTTACCCCTTCCCCACTTGAGATCCAGCAGGAGAAGACCAATGTGCTAAGACACTTCCTTTTAGCCCCTTGTCCCAAATGGCTTCCTCCAGCTGCCTTCATGGTCAGGCTCTTTTTCAGCCCCAGCCCTCTCCCCTTCTGTCCTTCTGAAGGGATCTCACCTTCCTCAGGACACAACCTGGGTGTTTTGTTAGTAAACCCACGGAGTGGCCTCTGCCAGCCTCACAGGAGACTCCACACTGGTGGTGAGACGAGACCTTCCCTGGATATCAGCCAGCTCAGTCACTGTGCCCAGCCTGGCCCAGGAGGGGAGTCACTGTCCTCTCTTGCCCACTGTCACCTGAGGCTGGGCCAGAAAAGAGCCGGGAAAGGAGGCCTCAGAAGAGGAGGGAGGGAGCCATGCCAGGTATGGGACCCGCAGAGAGGAGGGGGCCCTCAGAGAGGAGGGGGCGCTGCGTGCTCTCAGGGCCGAGGACGACTCAGGGCAGGAGGTGCCAGAGTAGCTCAAGGCAGAGACTGGTGGCCACAGCACTGGCAGAGCTCCGGCCCTGTGTCAGTAGGCTGGGCCTGTACAATACCCCTGGTGTGGCATGGGGTACTAGGTATAAAGGCCCTCCTGCTCTGGGATGGGAGGCCAGCAGTACAACCCCAGACATGGTCTCAGTGTGTGTTGGGTCAAGGCTGGTCTACAGAGAAGCCTCATATCCCTAATTACAAGTTAGGTCTGTTGTGGGACCAGCCTGGCGACATCTCAGAGGAGAGCGTCCAGCCTGGGCCCCAGGAGACCCAAGTGCCTGCAGCATCCTGGGAAGCCATGAGTCTGTGCATGTTTTTGGCCTTCCTCTTGTGAGGATGTGGAGTGGTGACATGGTGGCCTTTAAGATTCTTGTGGCTGGGTCCTCTCAGCAGGAGAGACTTTCCTGAGACTTGTCTCAAGGTGCTGGGAGGGAGCCGTGCCTGTTTTGAGGCATAGAGAACCATCTTTCCAGGACTCATGGTGCAGCTATGGATCAGAGTTTGCTTTCAGGAGGGGTCTCTGTGCCAGTGACCTCTTGACATGATAGCTGACCTCTCTGAGCAAACAGCCCAAGAGAGAGTGTGTAGAAGGCAGATGTGTTCCAGGACCCGGCTTTGGAAGTCACACCTGGTCCCTTGGCTGTGTTCTGTCAGTCACCCTGGTCAGCACCATTCAGTGCTGAGGGAACCATGTGAAGTTGGGGGTCACCGGACACCCACGGGCTGTAGTTCTCGAGGGGCCATGCTAAGCTAACTCCATTTTTGCTCTGCAAACTTACAGCATATAATTGAGCATGTTCTCTCTGTGTCCATAGGAAGACACCTAGAGGGACACAGGTCCTGGCATCCTGCGTGTGTGTGTGTGTGTGTGTGTGTGTGTGTGTGTGTGTGTGTGTGTGTGTGGTGTTTTGTGTTAGTTTTGATTTTTTTAAGCAAAGGTCTCCCTGTGTACTTCAGCCTGACCTGAACTCACTTTACAACCCAGACTGGCCTTGAGTTTGCTATGCTCCTCCTTCCTCAGCCTCCCAAGTGCTGGGATTACAGGTGTGCATTGCCACTTTTTGCTTGTGGCAGATTTTGTAATGAGCTCATCTTATGTTAGTTAAATGTTGAAAATTTAACGCAAAGGGAGCTTGGTGTGGTCCACGACTATAATCTCAGCACTTGGGAGCCTGAGGCAAGATCACTATAAATTTGAGGCCAATTCGGGCTGTGTAGTGAGTTCAAGGCAATCTCAAACTACAAAGTGAGACCCTGTGTTACTAACAAAAAAACACAGAAAAGGAAAAGGACCTAAACCAACCCAGAGATTTCTTCCTTTTTCTTGTCTTTCTTCCTTTTTTTTTTTTCCCCCAGTTCTAAGGTTTGAATCCAGGACCTCTGCATTGAGCTACATTCCCAGATTATTTTAACTTTTTATTTTGATATAGTACTTCACAACATCACTGAAGTTTCTCAGGCTGCGCTCAATCTTTCATCCCCCTACCTCCCCCCACCCCCAGGGTGCTGGAATGATCGACATGTGCCGCCATGCCCAGCACCAGAGATTTCTGAGTTCCAGCCTTAAAGACGAACCCACTTAGCTACTAGACTATCACCAAAGTGGTCATCTCCTAGGACTTGTCGCTGCTCCCCCTGCCCTGAGCAATATCTCAGCAAACTGACAGTTTCCACGAGGGAAAGACATACAAGCCCAGAGGTAAGAGGCAGCATCCAGCTGTGTGGACAGGACAGGAGACTTTCCAGGCTGAGCCACTCACTAACTCCCAAAGTGAGGCCTGAGCAGTAGCCCTCCCAGCACAGTGGCTCAGGTGCCATCCTAGCCTCTGGCTTCCACTCTTCACAGTCACAGGCTGGTAACTAGCAATTACTGAAGAAAAACCACAAACCACTGTACATAATTGTCCCAAATCCCCAAAGCATAAAACCCAAAACCACCCCGAGGGAGGGTTCAATTGCTCTGCTGGCTCCAGGCAGATCAGTGTCTCAGCTACAGGATCTGTGGGCCTCTCGCGGCCCCCCAGGAAGATGCCCTGGGTGGTACATCCCTCCTACTCTATTAGCACTCATGCTCGGCTTTTCTGTCTCCCTCTTCGTTTTGGTGACTCCAGCTTCTAGGACCCCTTACAAAAGCCAGCGCTGTTCCCATAGACACAGATCACCCAGGACAGGAGGAGCGAACACTTCCCCGGGAAGTTCCATGGCTGGAGCCTGAGGTTGGCGCGGGCGAAAGAGGAGAGAGCCTTCCTAATTATAAGTGTGCAGAAAATGCTCAGCCTAGGAAATGGGGAGATTACATGCTAGCAGGGCTGGCAAGCCTGTCAGCCAAGCAATCTGAAGTGAATTATGGCTACGGGGGCGACTTCCCACCATGACGCTGTTCATCGCTGAGATCTTTCTAGAGATCTGCCCTTCACTGGCTGCTGCTGACAGGCCCACTCTCAGGCCCCTGAGATGATGATCCCTTCTAGACCCCAGTCCTCCCCTTGGCCTTGAAGTTCAGGGGTTGAGGCAGAAACAATGGACAGAGTCCCAAATCTGAGCCCAGGACAGCCAGACTACATGTGACCACAAGGACACCCAGAAGCCAGGACTCGCCCTCATGACAGCAAGACCGGCCCCTGCCCCAGAAGGAGCCCAATGGCTGATTGGAGGATGGGGCCACCGGCACAGACAGGGCCCTGAAGGAGGATCACGGGGAAACAGGACAGTGAAGAGCAGATCCCTCACTCAGATCATCATTCTATGAGAGCAGGAAGTCACCACAGGGCTCTGGCTGTGACCTCTCCCCAAACCCTGAGTGCAGACACTGCACAGTGGGTGTGGTGCACAGGAGCCCAGACATCTTGCAGGGACAACTTGGCCTCTTGCATGCCCTGAACAAGGATCTCAGGAGTGTTCCTTTAGGGACACCAGGCCTCAGCAGCTCTGTGCAGAAACAGTGACAGTGGCCCCACTTAAGGGTTACAGGATGATTCTATCATTCTTGGCAGGCCCTCGAAAGGCCATTCACTTGTTCTCAGGGGCAATGGCCAACTCTGGGCCTCCAGGAGGACTCTGGACAGGAAGTGGGGCACACAGGAGGTAATTAATAAATGGAACTGGTCTCTGAGGGTGAAGAAAAGGTAAGTCAAATGATTACCCCAGATCTGACTGTATAGAGTGGGTAGTGAGCTGAGATCTGCCCTTGGGGTATAATGTGTATGGTCTCTCCCCTACTTCCCCGGACTTGGCTGGTTCACCCTCTCTGGCTCCCAGCCCATGGTCTTAAGGAGTTAATGATGGGTAGGTGGCAAGGAGGCCCCTTCATGACCCTCAGGCTATACTCTTCCTACCCAGCACCCATCTACTTATCCAACTCCAGACAGGGCCCTGTTGTCTACTTCAGCCCACACTGGGGGAGGGACCATCAGGCCACTTTCGAGAATATATGTGGCTTCTTTTCAGAGCCATTCACTAGTGACCAGGTCCAGTGGCCAGCCTGGGGGTCTCTAGAATGAGGTTCTGGTCGGGCCAACTGCCTCTGCCTTCCATGGGCCCCACTCCCTGGCAGTGGCACAGATCTGGAGAGAATGTGGGCCCCACACTTTTCACCCACCTGGTACTGAGCCTCTGTCCCCCCCCGCCCCCCCCCCGGTACCTTCAATGTGGCTGACTGACCAGGGCTCATGGCCCACCAAATGTTCCCCACTACCCTATGTCCCTCTGGGGAATCCAGAGTCCCCAGACATACCTCCCCTCCCCCGGCACACTAAGGTTGACTTCTGTGGTCAGCTACGTCTGACTTTCCAGCTCTAGTGGCCTCAGGAACCTTGGGAAAAGGATGTAACAACAGGGTCAGAGAATATCGGTTATTGTCCCACAGCGTCTACTCGGAGTTGGGCCCCTGCTGGACTCTGCTTATGCTCCCCTATCCAGAAGGCCTGCCCTTCCTCCTGCCTATTCAGAGACATGAAGCTAGCTCCACCCTGGACCCAGAGTCCCCTTGCTGGGTTCCCAGAGTACTGGGATCCTGGCTGTGCTGCCTGGCACCTCAGCCAACTCCACCCCATCCAAGCTAGGCGCCTGGCCCTCCAATTCCCACTTCCCTACTGAGGCTGGCCTGGTGCCCTAGGCCCCAGCAAAGTCCTGACCTGTGGGTGTATAGGCACAGAAATCTACCCTATTTTATCCCCAACCCTGGCATTGCCACCCCCTCATGCTTCAACGCTCCTACCAAATCACTCCATGTCCAGCTTTTCTCTCCTCTCTGGTCTGAATCAACTTGGACTATCTTCCCACCCTGAGCTCTTCTTGTCCAAAAAAGGGGTGAGTAATTATGTTGCTATAAGCTGGAAATGCTTTTCAGCTGCTGCAATGGGAGCCAGAAGGTCCAGACTCCCACCCGGAGCTCATAGCTGTGGGCTGGGCTGCCTGCCTGGAGGCTGGTAAGAAGGCCAAGGTCCTAGGGTGTGGGGGCTTTGAAGGGTAAGGGGCCTCCTCTCCTGTTTATCACTCAGACATTCAGAAGGATGGACAGATGGACAAATGGCTGGCTGAGTAGCTAGATGACCAGATATATGGGTGGATGGTTAAGTGGATGAATGAGTGAATGGTATTGTGGGTAGATGGATGATAAGTGGGTAGGTGAATAGATGGATCAGTGAGCAAATTAATAAGTGGATAGATAGATAGGTGGGTGAGTGGGTAGGTGTATAGAGCGACGGATGGATGGGTGAATAGAGTGAAGAGGGCCTAGGAGGCCATGGTCTCGGTGGAGAGAAAACAGATTTTAATGTCCCTCTCCCAAATGGCAGGGTTTCTGGGAGACAGAATCATCATCCTGAGAAGGAGCTCAGTCCTTGGCCCTCCCCTGAGAGGTTCATGGTGGCTATAAATCTCCCCGACAATGTCCTTTCAATTTGATGGGTTGTTCTATGAATGGACATCTCACACTTAACCCAAAAGTCTCCTCTGACCTCTCATTGCAAGATTTGGAGGTTAGGGCCACAACTGCTGCCCCATGATGTGGAGGTCAATGGGAACAAGAGTCAGCCCCCTTGAGAAGTCAAAGGCAGATTGTAGACCCCGCCAGTAGAGGCCACCTCTGTGAACACTCCTTCTGCCCACAGCAGTGGGTTGGGTGGTGGGCCATGTAGGTCACATTATCTGTATGTGATTAAGTTGAAGATCTCTAGATGACATCATCTGGAATTATGTTGGGCCAAGTCCTTAGGGAGTGTGACTTTATAAGACACAAAGGGGAAGACACAGACCCAGAAGAGAAAGGCAAAATGAGGCGGATCTGTCTGCAAGCCAAGAAACACCAAGGGCTCCCAGAAGCTGTCCTAGGGAGCCACGTCGCTGGATCTGCGAGCTCCAGCCCCACTGGAGTAGGTTTGCTTGCTACCTTAACACCCACCAGACCATGGGCAGTATCAGCCTAACCAGCTCCATGCAGACAGGCAGTCTGCCTCTCACGTCCACTTAGCAAGGGCCCAGGCACTCAGGCTGGCTGCCTTTCTTGGCCTCTCCTGGGCCTTTTGAGCCTCAGCTGCCTCATCTGTATAATGGGGATATGGCAGGCAGGAAACAAAGTCAGGAATCTCTATGTGAGTCCAGCACCAGCAGTGACTGGTGTGGTAGCATCCAGGCTGCTCTGCTGGTTCCAGGAATCTCAAGAAACAGGTCCTAGGGAGGGAGAGGACCTAGGGTCCTGGGGTGAGGCACCAGGAGCTCAACCCACCTTCTAGCCCAAGGATCCCCTGACATCTCCTCAGGTGCACCATGTCTTTAGGCTCTGGCTATTACTTGGTAAGTGGACAGCATCCAAGCTCATGCTAGCTCCATTCCCCATCCCTATGGCTAAGGTGTAGCCATAGTGGCTGCTGGTCCCTGTGTGCCTCGCCTCTCTGATGTGCCCATCGTGGGGCCCCTGGGCTCTGTTCGGTCTAAAGAGTTGGGAGAGATCTTCCTGGGGTCACCATGAATGTTGTAATCCTAAGTATTATGGAGCCACCTGTGGCCCTGTGTTGCAGCCTCTGATGTGGCTGTTTATCTATTGTAAAGTGACCACAGGTAGCCCCACAGTCATGTGGCCTGAACAGCCCTATGTCCTTGTGCCTATAGGCTGTGGGTGGGGGATCCTGCAGCATGAGGGCTGCCAGCCTTGCCTTGGATTCTTCCCAGTCAGGCCTTTTAACATGAGCCCAGAGCCTCGGGATCTGGCATGAACCGGACCTGCTGTGGAACTCTAATGGGCTGAGAGCAGGAACCCCCTTCACAGAAGAATCCAGGGCTCCAGGCACAGTGCTCAGAAGAGGCCTGAGGCATGGGAACCTGCAGACCCCCAGAATCCTTGTCTCCTCAAGGTCAGCCCAGCTGTCCCACCCTCTGAGGTCATTTTCCACCCAGCCTACGCCCACTGGAAAGAGTGACCAGAATACCTCGCGGGGCCAGGCACTCCCTAGTCGCCAAGCCGAAGGGGAGCCCTAGGCGGGAGATGAAGTGGGGGAAGGCAGGAACTGGACCAGCTGCAATTTAAAACAGGAGGTGCAGTTGGCCACTAACAGGGTGTGCTGTCAGAGACCTTGACCTTGAGGAGAGCTTTTGTTGGCCCATCTACGACAGGAGAAACCCCAGCCCAGAGCTGGCTCAGAACAGTGACAGAGACATCTTTAAGGCCAACCATGATGGGCCTGGTGGGGCTGAAATGGAAGACATCTTGGCCAGTCCTAGAAGCAGCCCTGGTCTTCAATTGCCTCTGTGGTTTCCCATGAGCTCTCACAACCCATTGCGGCTCTCTGTGTCACCCTGAAACCCCATGTGATCCCTGCTTAGCACATGCAGAGCTCCAACCGAGGAGAGCCACCGAATCCTGCCACTGTGTGACAACATGTGAACCTGAAAGCCCAGGGCAGGGTGGGGTCTGCACAGGAGCCAGCCTAGTGGACAGGCCAGGAGCAAGGTGGCCATACCAAGCGCCTGCAATGGAGGCTTCAGACAGCTGCACTATTCCCTGCCCCCAACAGGAAGCCAAGGAGTGGGCAGGCAGGCCTCTCCAGGCTCCCTAGAGAGCCCTTCCTCCTGCAATGTCTGGTGCTGTGAGCAGCCTTGGGTTTTCGGCTGTGTCTCTCCATCCAAGCCTCTGCTCAAGTCTCCATTGCATGGACTGTCCTTTTGTACATTTGTACTTCGGTTTTCTTATCTAGACGCCCATCGCAACACATAGGGCCTTCCCATTCCTGCGTGAAGATTTCCCACAGCCTCTTGTGTTCTGAGGTTGAGATAGAGGTTATATAATTGTCAGTCAAGCCTGGGTGTGCAAAGGCCAAGGAGAGGCAGCCCCAGGGTCCCAGGTCAGGCAGAAGAGTTGGATGCACCAGATGGGCAGTGAGGCCACTGGGGCTCGGGGCCAGCCTGATAGGCATAGTGGGGCAGGAAAAGGGCATTCCCCAAGGCCCTGCTGATCCAGCAGGAAGACAGAGAGACTGTGAACAAAGGATTTGGTGGGTAGCAAAGTGCCAGTGGAGAGGAGCTGTCTCGGGCCTATTGCCAGGTGGTGGGCTTCCCAGTGAGGAAAGGGCTTTGAGGTCTCCAGAGGCCCAGAGAGTATGTTTGGGCCAGGGGCTGCAGCATCTGGCGGCCTATGAGACTTCCTTCCTGGGAATGAGACTCATTCCCAGGGGCTATGGGAAAGCAGCCTATGTCTGGAATAAGATGCAGAACCTGCCTCTGGGCCAGCACAGGGCAGCCCGGTTCTCTCCATGGACTCTGGAGGAAGCCACATCTGCTTTCTGTCAGCGGACAATTGGGGCTAGGTTTTTTCTTTGGGGGGGTGCAGGAAGCCGTTGCAAACTGACAGTCCTATCCCTGACATGCAGAAATAGGACCAGAAAGACTTAAAGCAGAAGCTGCTCAGCTGGCCACCTGTACTCAGTAGCCACAGGCTGTGCCTGCTGTACTTGAGGACTACCCCTTTGTAGTCCAGAAGCTGAGCCTTCCAGAAGGTTCTAGAACATTGTGCAGGAGCAGGCTGCTGACAAGGTATTCTCCATTTCCTGTAGCTCTGCCTCTTGCCTGGCCCCTGACCAGCTGCCTGCCCTGGTAAGGGGCCCTTGAACATCTGAAATTTGAACTTCTCAACCATCTAGTGAGGAAGCCTCTGGGGGAGGCCTCTTAAGCAGAAGCCACTATGGGGAGTCCATGTCCCCAGAGCCACTGCTTTAAGCTCTGAAGGCTTAGACTGGGGACCCAGACTCATGACGGTCCAGTGGCTAGACCTATGTAGGACTATAATCCCAGCCAACACCTCCTGTAAACATAGCTGGGGACACAAGAGATGGCCCAGATACCACAGGGGGGACCTGTCTCTGCAGAAGTGGGTGACCACAGAGCCTGGGCAGAGGCTACCTTCCTGGAGTTTCTGGTCCTCTTTAAAAAATTATCATAACAAATATATTGAATAATGATTATATTTAATAGTCATTGTAACAATAGCTGCCATGAAGACTATCATTTGCTTTATGTGATATACTGTGATGGTGCCCAGTCTGCATGTGCTCAGTGATGGAAGCCATTGTCCCTATCATCATCGTCATCATTCAGAACTCCCAGGAAAAACGCCAAAAAGAACTGTTCTGAGAAAATATTGACCTCTGAAGCAAATTTGCATGTGTGTCCACTGTAAATACATAAAAAACGGGAACCCAGAGGGAGACAGCTGTGATCTCCTGGAAGAGCCCTTGGACACACCTCCATCCCCTGTCCCTGAGCAAGCTTCTTGTGAGATGGCTGAGTCTGACCCAAACCCTACTCCACTCTGTTCCTGCCTGGCTTCAGGCAGGGGCTGGACCTCTCTACGCCCCTCTTCCTGCCCACAGTCTGGAGGAGCATAAAGTCTTCTCATCGAAGTTACTGAGAGAGTGAATTATTTAAGACTGCAAGGTTACCAGAGGGGGAGATGTTGGAGGGCGCTCTACCCCACGTTGGACAGTGCTTTCCCCTCTGTAAGGAGGTACCTGCTTCCTGAGGCTGCTGTCACCAGTGACCAGCAGGCAGCCCACATCCTCTCACTGTCCAGAGGCCATAAGCCAAGGTAGAGGCCTCCCTCTGGCCTCTGCTGCCATCTGTGGCCTCCTCCCCATGCGTGTCTATGTCCTCTTCTCAGAACGATTGTCTCTGGGTTAGTCCATCCTTACTCAAATGTGGCTTCTCCTTACCAAATTGCCTCTGCAAAGACCCTTCCAAATGGGGCGATGCCCAAGTCCTTCCAGGTAGGGCTTGGACAATTGTTTTCAGGAAACATGATCACCTGGCAATGGGAGGTTAGCACCCCTGAGTGTGCTGTCAAGGTAAAGGACCAGAGTAGCAGCCAGCGTTCAATCAGTGCTCACTAAGCAGTGACTCTGTGCCCAGGGCACAGGGCCTGAATGCCCCTCTTCCCTGTTACTGTGCAGACCTGCCAGTGGTGCCCTGCCATGGTGACCTGCCACTCTCTTCACTTTGAGGTCACCCCACTATGCATCTGAGGAGCAGCTCTAGACACAAGCTGGCACCCTGAGTGTCAAGCTATGTGTGTACATTAAATTTCCTTTCAGCACATGAAATTCATTGTGATGTACATATACAACAGCGCCTCAGTTCACGAACTGAATTCTTTCCCTGATTCGGGTCACAGGGAAAATTCGACAAGAACCAAATTGAATTCAGTGGCTAAGTTCAATGTTGACCTTATTGGGAAAATTTGATTCAGCTCTTGTCCAGTTTAGTTTGCAACCGGAAGTGTGGGAAGAATTAAGTTTGTGGGCCAGGGATTTAGCTCAATGGTTCCAGCGCCTGTCTTGCAAGACCAAGGGCCTGTGGTTCAATCCCAGGTAACCACATACAAAAATGCTGGGCATGGAGACTCAAATCCACCAGCAATCAATACCATATACCACAGTGCAGGGCGTGGTGGCTAACACCTGTAATCCCAGCAGTTGGGAGGCAGAAGCAGGTGGATTGCTGTGAGTCTGAGGCTTGCCTGGGCTATATAGTGAGCTCTAGGCCAGCCTGAACTACAAGCAAAACCCTCTCAAAAAAAGAAAAAAAAATTAATTTTGTGAGCTGATTTATGAATGCTTCCTGGATGCTAGATAAGTACTTTACCACTTTACCACCCTTAGTCTTTTTTATTTTAAGACAGCGTCTCAGTATGTAGCCTTTGCTGGCCTCAAACTTAAGATTCTCTTGCCTCAGCCTCCTTGCTGAGTCATTATAATATTTTATTTAATCTAATGTATTTAAAATATCATTGCAGCATGCAATTAATATAATACTGATGGAGATGCTTTAAATTATTTTTTTAAATGCCTTTATCGAGATAAAATCTCCACACCCTCCAGTTCCTCCCATAGTTTATAGTGTGAACACCGAGGTTTCCCACACACTCGCACAGCCCTGGACCATCTCCACAGCCAACTTTTGAATGTTTCATGGCAGCAGAGAGAAACTGGGTGTCCAAGGCAGGTGTGTCACCCAGCCCTGTGTTCTCTGTTTCTGTCCCATGAATGATTCGCTGTCTTCCCTCTGTCTAGTGCCTTTGTGCCCAGCAATGTTGTCTCCACAGGATGATGAGGCCAAGTGGCCTTCTCAGGGGTATCAGACTTCTAGCTCCTGGCTGCTTGCGGCTGAGCTCTCAAGGTAAAAGAAATTTACCTCCCCAGGGCGATGCTGCCTCTGCTGGGCCCTGCCATGGGGGAAGTTGGACAATAAGGAGAGGTGGGCAGGGAGGATGGCTATGCAGTGCCTTCTCCAAGGTCAGGGAGAGACCCCAGACACAGAATCCCAAGAAGAATTTCCATGGCCCCCCACCGTGAGCACAGCTATGAGCCAGAGTCAGACTGGGCAGAGCAGCCAGTGGACTCCCATAGTCCTTTTAGACAGTAGAGCTACCTCTTTTATAGACAAGGAAATTGAGGCATAGGAGGAAGGCCACTGTCCAGTAGCCTGGTCCCCAAAGGGTCATAACACAGCCCACAAGACACTTTGGGAAGATAGGACTTAATTTGGAGGCCAGAAGATACTTGTTTCCTTGCTGCAGGTCATAGATGCCTTCCTGGATGCCTTTTCCATCCGGGTCATAGGTCACAGGTCACCCAGAAGAGCTGATGCTGTGGAGAGGTGTGAGTAGCTGGCACCTGGGACACAGGATGTTATCAGTAAACATCCTGATAAATGTGAGCAGAGGATAGGCCTGTTGGCCACAGCCTAACAACATGCACCTCCCATTATCTGAGCCTGGTTCGCTAGAGGCAGAGCAGAGGATTGTTCTGGGGGCACAGATGCCCAGTGCTCCAAACCTCATTTCTCTAGAACAGCCCCTCTCAAACCCAGGGCTGGCAAAAGCTGTGGTGTCTTTCTGTGACTTGTACCAGCAACAGCAACACAGCACAGAGATAACCTGTGGCCCTGCTCTGGAACCCAAACACCTGTCCCCATGTGGATTTTCACCTGCCTTAATGTGATAAATGAGGCCTCCTGGGCATGCTGAGTCACCCAGGGAACCCTGCTCGATGGGTCTAGGAAGGGTGGCCATGTTTACTCTCAGTGGAGGGCAAAGAAGGAAGGTCTTGCAGAGACCCATGGCTGCTGGCCAAGTGGGTTCCAAGGGAGTTTTTCAGGCAAATCAGGAAGTGGAAACTGCTCTTGGGCTGGGTCTCCTAGATCCTTCTTGCTGGCACTGAGAGTCGGCTACACTGTTGGCTCCTGAGAAAGAGACTATGGGCCTCTTTGCTGATGGTGAGTCCCAGAGACCTAAGGAGTTCAGAGCTGGTGGCACTTGGGACAAAGCCCTCACTGTACACTGCAGCTGCCCTTAGACACTGGGTAAGGCCTGACCCCACCCCGCTCCGAGAGGTGTGGGTCACACCCCTAGGGGAAACTGAGGCTGGGCATGGTATGGAAGAGAATAGTGATGTGATAGGTCCTTGTGGTTTTAGGCCTTAGACTGTTGGCGCTGCAGAAACCCCAGTCCACTAGTGGGATGGGAAGCAGTGATTGGCAAACCCTGAAGAGTCAAGGGCCCATTGAAGTGGCCCAAACCTCTGAAGCTCGAATTCCAGGATGGACAGGAAAGTTGGGGCTGCCCAATCCTAATGGCAAGGGCTTGGAGGACATCAGAGGCCCCCACCCACCCTGACTCTGATCAGGGCTCCAGCCACAGATGAGCTGACTCTTCCAGTGCCCCGTGTCTGGCATCACAGCCAGTCTGAGGGAGAACTCGCACCACTTGGACACCAGTGCCTCTGTACCCACTGCTGGGTGTCACTCAGAGCCACCTTCTGACGAGCATAGCATTCCACCCAGGAAAGCCCCGCTCTCTCCTTGTCTGGGGAATTCGCTCCAAAGCAGAAGTTTACTCAGCTACCTTGAAAGCCCCAGCCAGGTCATGATGGGGTGAGGCCCCTGAGGCCCCGCTCAGGAGCCACAAGAAGAAATTAGGGAAGCCCCAACACACCTTTCAGGGTGGAAATATACAGCTGGGTTTTCTTTCTGGGTGTGGGGACACCAGGTCAGCCTGAGCAAGGCTGGAGGAAGTCGTGGCCCTGGCCAGGTCACTTCTGTTCTGAGGCCAGGATCCCACCCTGACTTAGCTTCCAACCCAGAGGCTAAGTGGAATCTCTTTCCCCTCATGAGGTGGTGGCTTCTTCTGGGACAGTGGCCATCCCTGACCCCTTCCGATGGCTGCCTGCTGGGGGAGTCTCCTGGCTGCCAGAAGTTCCTGCCAAAGACAGGGCTGGCTGCCTGGGTGCCTTCCCCCAGCTAGGCTCTGTTTGTCCTTGAATAGCAAAGGGACAAACGGATGCCTACACAGGCCTGATAGTGCAGTTCCTCCCAGGGCTACCCAGGGTCAAGCAGAGCCAGGGAAGGTGTTCCTAATTGTCACACATGGAACTCTGAAACCCACTTCCGCTATCCTTGTCCTCTCAGACCTGAGGTGTCACAGGCCCTGTTCCTGCTAGCTTCGTGTGGCTGCCTACAGGTGGCAGAAGGGAGTGGGGAGCCCCGAATACTCAAACTCTCCAGTGCTCAGTGAGGCAAGTCCCTCACCAGCTCAGTGTCTCCAGGCAGGGAAGGGGACAAGGTCACCCCTAGCTCCCTATAGCCCCCTCACTGCTAGACTCCTGCTGTCGGCCCCCAGGGGACCCTCCCCTGGCCCTTACCTTTTTTTCCCTGTGCCTTCCCTGAGATACACCCAGGAACTGTGCAGTGGAGAAACCCTCTGGCCTGTCTCAGTGTCACTCACAAATCTGTACAGTACCCTGGGCCAAACACACACATACTCATCCTTAATCCCACAGCCTGCAATGTGCCCCCAGAGAAGATCTATGGGTGACAGCGGAAAGTTCACTTGAGCCAGAAACAGTGGCACAAACCTATAATAACAGCACTCTGGGAGGTTGAGGCAGGGGGATTCCAAGCTCCAGCCCATTCTGTGCAGATTAGTGATCCAGTGAGGTCTGTCTCAGAATCTAATGAGTTCTGTCCCTGAAAAGGGATGGGGTACAGCACACTGTGAAGGCCTTAGCTTCTATACTCTGCACCGCAACAAGAAAAGAAGACAGAAAGGAAGAAAAAGAAAGAGAAAGAGAGAGAAAGAAGGAAAGAAAGAGAGAAAAGAAGGAAGGAAGATGGAAGGAAGGAAGGTAAGAAAGAAGGAAAGAAGAAAGGAAGGAAGGAAGCATCCTTGAAATCACTGGTACTGGTCCTTGTTCAATTTGCCCTCCAGTGCTCAAGGACACAGAGGAGAGCCATGAGGCCCTGAGGTGCAGAGACCCTGGCACCCTCCTTACAGTAGGTCGAAGCCCTCCCTAGGTGAGTTCATGATGCAAGGGTTCATGGACATGGACTGTTGTCCCACATATCTGAGCTATGTTCAAAGGGAGATTGCCACAGGGACATCTGAGGACAGCTGCCCTGGCCCCTTGCTGCTATCTCCTTGCTGGTGTCTGCACTGTGAAGCCAAGAAGACATGGCATCAGCTCCACCATGGCCCATGGGCCTCGCACCCCTGGAGACAGGCACCCTGAGGCACACTCCTTATAGTGTATGTCACATTTCCTGACTAAGGGCTCAGCCCACAGGCACTAAGCCTTGTCTAAGATAAATCCGACTCCTCCAGATAGCAGCAAAACAGCTTCAGATGTCTTCATAGTCCAGCAAAGAAGAAGGCATCCTGGATACCCCCAACTTGCCTTCAAAACAAAGTGCAGAACACACTCCGAAGTCCAGACACAAGGACTACGGCATAGCAAGCTTCAAAGGTGAGATCCCAGCACTGAGGTCTGCAGGGACCTCAGCCCCTGGCCCCATCCTCATGGAACAGTTGGTTTTGCCACTGACAAGTACAAACTGGAAAACTTCTAGGCCAGGGGACAGGAGCAAGGTTCAGGGACACCCATGAGGCTGCCTTCCACTGGTGGCGTGAGATGGCAGCCTGGGCCCAGCCTATACCCACTCTGAGCAGTAGTCCTTGTTCCACGGTCACCTCTGCCCCGCAGGAAGCTCTTCTGCACTCGCTGCGGGTTTGTGGCTGACTTAGTTCCACACTAATTAGATTTTGGCCCTGGTCATGAAAGGGCTTCCTTCGTGGCAGTCGGCTGACCAGCCCAGCGTCTGTTTCTTCTGACAGAATTTTAATTGTTACCAAATTAATCCTCAGAATCAAGTGAGCTCAGAGGAGATAAGCTGGAAGAACAGGGTGTGTCCCTGTTGTCCTGTCTCAAACTGGCTACTCGCTCCACTGGGTGGCTGGAGTGGCTGCCTCGGACGGATGTGACGTTATTACCCAACAATGTCCAATGCACTTTCCTACTCTGTCGCCTCCCAGTCCCAGCCAGGCTGCTAGCTCTTGGGGAGTTTTCCTTGTTTGCTCTTGGCTCAGTTTCCTCCTTAATCCTATTTTCACCAGTTTCTATCCAATTTATGACAGCTTCTGTAAGTCAGAAGTAATTACCCTGTGTGCATCCTCCCATGGCCTCTCCGCTCACCCCTCCTGGGGCCTAGGGCCTGGCCCAGGAAAGAGGAGCTTGGAGGGAGATGGGAAAAGGCAAAGACACCCCACTATGTGGAGGGGACTTTAGGTTCTCATTTGCGTACCAAGGACCCACTAACTGAAGGGAGTGAGGTTGTTAGCCAGAGCCCTGAAGGACCAACCTTGCCTGGGGGTCTTCCTTGATTCTCTTGGTCTTCTGGGACCCCCAGTATCTGTGCCCAGGTCCAAAGAAATGTCCATGCTACATCCGGCTCACCAAGGACTTGGCACCTTGCAAATCATGTTCAGTGCTGTCGGGCAAAAGTGAAGAGAAACACCCAAAAAATAGGAAACAGAAAAAGAGAGAGTTAAATCGGGCCGGGGATTTAGCTCAGTGATTCCAGCACCTGCCGGGCAAATGCAAGGTCCTGCGTTCAATCTCTGGCAACCACATACCACAAGTCCAGGCGTGGTGGCTCACACCTCTAATCCCAGCACTCAGGAGGCAGAGGCAGGAGGATTTCTGTGATTTTGAAGCTAGACTGGGCTACATAGTGAGTTCAGGGTCAGCTTGAACCACAAAGTGAGACTGTGTCTCAAAAAAAAAAAA
>PVIR01009672.1:22694-52512 GCA_004026965.1 Petromus typicus | reverse complement strand
ACAGGGTTTCGCTTTGTGGTTCAGGCTGGCCCTGAGCTCAGCCTCCAACTCACATCACAATCCTCCTGCCTCTGCCTCCCGAGTGCTGGGATGACAGGCGTGAGCCACCACGCCCGGCACTGGTATGTGGTACTGGTTGCTGCTGGGTGTGGGTCTGCACACCCAGTATCGTTATGTGGTTACCGGGGAATCGAACCCGGGCCCTTGCGCTTGTGAGACAGGCGCCGGAACCGCTGAGCTAACTCCTCGGGCCTCAAAATCATTTTTAACCAAAACCCACAGATGAGAATATGAAAAGTTATGTTCCTCTACAAAGGTAATGGTATAAACACCTGTGTCCTGACAGCCAGGCAAGAGAACAGCGCCCATCACTAGCCCACCGCACCGCTCCTTCCACCTCTCACACGCTGGCAGCCATTTCTTTGGCGTTTGTGGCTTTTGTTCCCTGCCTGTACCTCCACAAACAATGCATGATTCTGCCTGTTTAGAGCTCTGTGTGAATGGAAGATCATGGAGACCTCCTGTAACTTTTTTCTTCATATTACAGTTTTGATGACTTTTCCCTGTTAAAGCTATCTTGTTAAAGTCTTCCTGTTGAACTTCAAAACTAGATTTCAAATTCTAGACAATTAATCAAGAAGTGTTCATTAAACTCAATAAATTTCTTGAGTTTTTTCTACAACAAATAAAATAGAGTGATATGCAAAAAGTATCCAAAAGCTCATGCTTGCTGCCACTCTAAAGGACTTCGTAGTTTTGGGTAGAGAATGACTTGTTCTTCTGGCTGGTAACCACGTTCTCCTGCGGGTTACATCTGAGCACTTTTGTGACCTTGAGCTATGTGATGGGTCAGAACTGGCTTTGTGGACAGCGACCCTCCACTTAAACTTCCCCTCACCTTTTGGGTACCCACATGTGATCCTGAGCAGACAGCCGAAAAACAAGACAGACACAAAAGCAGATGGAAAAATCCCAACCTTGACAGAGAGTATACAAGGAGGAAAGACCTGGGCAGAAACCACCACTAGTGCTCTCACAGAGATATGATATAACACTTATGCAGTGAGAAGACAGCCCTGTTAAAAGAACAGAAAGAGAATAAAAATGACCCATAGAAAAATTTTAAATGTTAGTGGAAATGCATAACTTTAAATATTGACAAAATACATTTTAGAAATTTCTCAAAAGGTAGAGAAAAAAGACTAAGGGATAGAAAATGAGAGAATCTATGGTTCTACTGCTTCTAACATCCAAACATAAGACATCTTGAAACAGAAAATTGGAAGAGATGTCAGCAATGAAACAATTTTTTAAAAAGTCTATCACAACTGGTTTTTTTTTTTTTTTTTTGAGACAGGGTCTTGCTTTGTAGTTCAGGCTGGCCCTGAGCTCAGCCTCCAACTCACATCACAGCAATCCTCCTGCCTCTGCCTCCCGAGTGCTAGGATTATAGGCGTGAGCCACCACGCCCAGCATTGTGGGATGTGGTACTGATTGCTGCTGGGGTGAGTCTCCACACCCAGTATTGTATGTGGTTACCGGGGATCGAACCTAGGGCCTTGCATTTGCAAGACAGGCACCGGAACCACTGAGCTATATCCCCGGCCCAAACCTGTCACAACTGAAGAACAAACTGACAGCCCCGTTGAATACCTGGTACAACGGATTAGAAAGATTTGTTCTAAAGTGTAAAACTGAATAAACAGAAGATTCTGCCAGATACAGAAAGGAAAACATAGGTTATAAAACAGGAGAGCAGCAAAACATAGTACAATGGGGCCTGGCTGTTACCCAGTGCTCTGGAGGCTGAGGCAGGAGGATCACAAGTTTGGGTCCAGTCTGGGCAACTTAATGAGACCCTATCTTAAAAAAAAAAAAAAAAAAAATCTGAGGATGTAGCTCAGTGTGAAGACCTCGTACTGCAAACACACAATAAATAAAGGGGAGTGTATGAGAGTCTGAACGGTTTTGAATTTCTTTTTACAAACTCTGGTAGCAATAAAAGACTACAGAGAACTACTTTTAAGATTCTGAAAGAAAAGTATTTTCCTCATATTTTATTTTATATCCTGTTCATTTTCATGTATGAAAATATTTTCAGACTTTCAAAATTTCCCCAATTTGCCTCCCTTATGCCTTTTTCTCCAGAAGTTGTTAAAAAAAATATTTTTTTGGCTTGAGAAATGGAAAAGATATGAGTAAAAGAATGTTCTAGAAGGACTGTGAACACCAACTCTTGGCTCTCATCCATCGCAGAGGCAGAGGCAGCCACCCCAGTGCACTGGGAGGAGCCTGGCGGAGCCGCGCGGGTCCTCTGGACGCTGCGCCGTCCTCCCAGCCCGAGGGCGGCTGAGGCACCTTTGACAAAGGCCCTGCGCTCTGAAGTTGAAGTCAGCCAGGGACCCGCTCCCTCCCGAAGCACCCCCCCCCCATCAGCTTTCAAGCTCTGGGAGCAAACGCACAGCGAAACTCCCTGTCTTGCGCATTTCTGCCCTGCACCCCAACTTCGGCCACCATGGCCCAGACACATTCCCCCGGGGACCACCGCGAGGCCAGGCGAGGCTCTGTCCGCACCACCAGGTCCTGTCCTGTCAGAAATAGCATATTGCTTTGTTCAGGAATACAAACGGATGGAAACTGGACAGGAAAGCAACGACATTATTAGACAGGGCAGTGGTCACATGGAAGCTGACCAGAGGAAATGGAGAGAAATGAAACTGGAAGGAAAATACAAAGGTTACCAGTGAGGTCTGTTTTGGGTGTGTGTGTGGGCATATGTGTATGCATTAGAGGTGGAATTATTTTATTACTCTATAAATTCCACATTTTATTTTTCTGTAATATATCAGGATGTTTACTATGTTTTATATCAAAAATTTTCTTTTAAAAGATATTAAGCAAAATCACTAGCATTCTCTTAAACATTTTTTTTTTTTTTGAGACAGGGTCTTTGTGGTTCAGGCTGGCCCTGAGCTCAGCCTCCAACTCACATCACAGCAATCCTCCTGCCTCTGCCTCCTGAGAGCTGGGATTACAGGCGTGAGCCACCACGCCCGGCACTGTAGTATGTGGTACTGGCTGCTGCTGGGGTGAGTCTCCACGCCCAGTATTGTATGTGGTTACTGGGGATCGAACTCGGGTCCTTGTGCTTGCAAGACAGGCGCCAGAACCACTGAGCTAACTCCCCGGCCCCTTAAACATTTTTTTTTTTTTTTTTGAGACAGGGTCTCACCGTGGTGAGACCTCACTAGCTAAATGCCTGGCCCCCCAATTTTTTTAAATTAATGAGAATTGAACGTAAGGTGTTCTTGCTGAGCTACATCCTCAGGCCATTTATTTATTTATTTTTTACCTTTTGTTTAGTTTTGGGACAGCTCTCATTAAGTGGCTAACTTGCCCAAACTGCTAGAATTTGTGACCCTTCTGTCTTGGCCTCCCAGAGTGTTGGGATTATAGACCTGTCTCACCATAGCCTGTTAAAAATTTTCTTTAATCAAGGATTTGTAAATACTGGGAGACTAGTTTAAAGCGGTTTAACTCCAAGGTATTTCAACAATCTCTCTAAAGCCCATTGTTAAGCACGGCTGCCTGGTTAGAAGAAACGCAGGAGACCGCTCTTGAGGTGAACAATGGCAGATCATGGAGCTGAATTGCTGGTGCCCAGACCTGGATTTTTTTCCAGCCTTCCCACCAAACTACATCCCCATCCCTTTTTATTTTTTGAGACAGGATCTCACTGGGTCGCTAAATTGCCCATGCAGTTTTCCTGGGATCAAACTGGTGATCTTTAGCCTCTGCTCCCCAGAGTGCTGGGACTACACATATGTGCCCCCATGCCTGGCTCCCCACCCTTTCCTTACCGTCTGTCCTAGGTGAGCTCCAGCAACGCTGTGTAGTATCTGAGCTCACGGGAAATGCCCTAAACCTTACAGCAGCTGGATGCTGTTTATACCAGCTCTTGGCTTGGTGGAGACTAAGCACTGAGCCGTCAGACACGCAGAACCGTGTAACACAAGCTGTCCGGCGTGTGTGGCACGTCTGCTGATCCAGCTAGCTTCCACGTGCTCTTGCTTTCACAGTCTACGTCAGCAGGGCTAGCTACGCATCGAGGACTGGGCCTGCACAGGTCCTGAAAGACAAGTATTTTCAAGAGCAGATGGACCGTACTTTGTAGTAGATCCAAGGCGTGCACTTCAGCCTCTGCTCAAACGTGGACACTACTGTGCCGTCAAGGAGAAGTGCTGAACGAAGAACTGCTCGGAGCCTGGTCTCCAGGTGGTGCTTGCCGCGGCGCAGCCTCACGCAGAAGTTGTTCACTGCAGGGCAGTGAAGAGGAGGGACCCCCGCCCCAGCACGCAGAACAGCAAACGACACACTCCTGGCCCACGAGACCCAGAGAGTAAGTTGGCTTGAAGTAAGAGCCTGCATCAGTGTGTGGGTGAAGGCTGGCCGCGCCTCCGGGTGACCAGGGACTTGGGATGGCCATGCCTGGGAGGTCACTAGCCAGGAATTTCAGGGAGGAAACCTGAGGACAGACCTCTCAGAATGGACACGGGTCACAACCACCTGTGCCAGGTAAAGCTCATCAACAGTCCCGCATTGCAGAGAAGACTCATGAGAATCAGTCAAGAAAGAAACTTACATTGAAGTGGCCAGTCCTTTTCAGCTACTCAGGGCTTGCTCAGTGAATACAGTGGAAGAGGTAGCAAGGCAGAAGCGTGCAAAATGTCACCAGAGCCAGCCTTGTGTATCCTGGGCCCGTGCTATTCCTGTGCTCATCTTGCCAGCAGCAACAGCCTCAGGCTGCAGCATGGAGCTAGTCCCAGAGGAACCAGCTGCTATGGGGTCATGGTCAACTGCACATCTCTGGACTTCTTTTTTTTTTCTTAAATTTTAAATTTTTATTAGTACGCATTTGTAGTGCACGGTGACAACGTTCACTGCAAGGGATGTGACACAGGCATGAAACACATCTCAGTTCTTTTCACTTCCTCGCACTGCCCCATCTCTTGGACTGTACCTCTTCACACAGGGCTCAGGAATCCATCCTCACAACGAGAGACACTGGCTCTGAATTTGGATGTGTTTCCTTCTAGAATTGTCCAAGGGGTTACGGAGCACTAGATGCCAGTACTCCCTCATAGTACTACTTCTAGAAAGTCAGTGCACCTGCCAGGAGAGAAGATGAGTTTACTCTGCTCCGGAATCACTGATTTTTCAGCATAACCAGTCACCCAGGGGCAGGTAGCTGCCTCCACAGGACGGTGGAATGGCTTAGTACTGCCAGGCAGGAACAATGATGCCACTGTCCACTGGCTCAGAGACCGAGCAGGGAGGGACTCTGCAGTCAGGGTGGAAGTGCATGTGCAGAGGCGTGTGGGTATGAGAAGCGCTGCAGCCGAGGACAGCAGGGGGCAGGGAGCCAAGGGCGGCTGCCACAGGACAGTGACGGGCCTGTCCAGACCCCAGCACAACACTCGCTCTGGACGAACTCTCGTACCCTCTCCTCTGCGCAGGCTTTGGCATTGGTCCCTCCCCAGGGGGAAATTTCTGGAGTGCCTGGTGTTTTTTACAGAACATCCGCAAGTTCTTGGCTACGCCTTCCTCCAGGAGGTGAGGCTTCTCCTTCGGCTTGAGTCTGGGAGGGTTTGGTGCCTCCCGTCTAACAAGAGGACAGAAAAACTTTAGGTGGTGAAACACCCTTACTAAACAGAGTTAACAAAGGGGAAAGGCTGCACACAGGGCGATGGCTTACTGCAGGCTTTAGGGAAACTTAAAACATCTGAGGCTAAGCTGTTTACCAGAGATGTAGGAGTGATACTGGAAAGCAGATGAACCTTGAGTCACTGAGTGCTTGTACTCATGTTTGGTGAGTAAAGGTCAGATGAGCCAGTTGCAGGGGATCCTCTACTGGCCAAGGTGAGATCCCCTGGCTGCCTCATGTGAGGCTGCCTCCCTGTCTCTGTCATTTACCCTCCTTTGCTCTGGGTCAGTTAGAACAAAGTAGCAGATCTAGGTCTGCGAACGAGGCCAACCAGAGAGGTTAGCTGCAGGTGGCACCTGGCATAGGGCTTGGGACTCAGCCTTGGCTCTGATCACTGTATAATGTAATCATATGTCATGTATACAGTAAACCACAATTTATTTATCCACTTGTCTGTTAATGGGTATACAAGTTGCTTCTATCTCTTGGTTGCAATGAATATTTGCTGCTGTGAGGATGGGAATATAAAAAGTCAAGATTCTGCTTTGTCTTAATACACATTCACAAGTGGGATTGCTGGATGACACGGTATTTCTACTTTACATGTTTTCAGAAACTTCCTCACTATTTTCCATAGTGGCTGCACCATTTTACATTCCTATTATCAGTGCATAAGGGTTCCAATATCTTCACATCTTCAATAATACTTATTTTGTATTTTTTTTTAAGGTTTTTTGAGACAGGATCTCACTTTGTGGTTCAGGCTGGCCCTGAGCTCAGCCTCCAACTCACATCACAATCCTCCTGCCTCTGCGCCCCGAGTGCTGAGATTACAGGCGTGAGCCACCACGCCCGGCACTGTGGTATGTGGTACTGGTTGCTGCTGGGGTGAGTCTCCACACCCAGTATTGTTATGTGGTTACTGGTGATCGAACCCGAGCCCTTGCGCTTGCAAGACAGGCGCCGGAACCACTGAGCTAACTCCCCGGCCCTTATTTTGTATTTTTGACAATAACAATCCTAATGATTCTGAGGTGATATCTCATGATATATTATATTAAATATTATATTATATTATATTATATTATATTATATTATATTATATTGATTTGTTTATGGTACTGGGGATTGGACCCAGGCAGGGACTTCACACCGAGCTACATTCCCAGCCATATCTGTTTTTTATTTTAAGAATGGGTCTTACTAAGTCACTAGTGTGGCCAGGCTGGGCTCTAGCTTGCCACTGATCTGCCTCAGCCTCCCAGACTGCTGGGGTTACAGGTATGTGACAGCAGGCTTTTTCATGGTGACTTTTTGTTTGATGGTTTGAAGACAGGTCTTGCTGTGTAGCTCAGGCTGGCCTTGAGCTCACTGTGTGGCCAAGGTTGACCTCAGACTGCAGCAGTCCTCCTGTTCAGCCTGCCGAGCGCTGTGCTAACAGGGGTGCGCAATCACGCCCGCTTCGCGTAGTGATTCTGACTTGCGCTTCCCTCATGAGGTGAACTGTCGACCTCCATGCGTCTACTGACCCCTGTGCAACTTGAGAAATGAATGTCTAAGTTCTTTGCCTACTTTTGAATTGGACTCTTTTCACCTCTAATTGATGTAAATTGATCTTATAGCTTGCAACTCTGACGATTCATTCATTCTAGTGGTTGTGTATAGGATTTTCTCGACAGAAAATCATGTCATCTGTGACCAGATAATTGTATTTCTTCCTTTCCAACTTGGATCTCTTTTTTTTCCTTGCCTTGTTGCTCCATGTTTTAGTTCATTTTGTGTTGCTATAACAATATACCTGATGATGGGTAATAAGCAAAGACAGATTTATTTAGCTCTTAGTTCTGGAGGCGTAAGGGCCTAGCTCTGGGAAGGGCCTCACAGTGGTGTGAGCTTATGAAGGGGGTGAACGGCAGGTGTGGGAGGGCGTAGGGGAGGTTCCAGCCCTCTTTCTCAGATGGTTTTGTTCCATTCATGAGGGTGGAGCCCTGTGACCTAATCAACTTGTCTCCCCCACCCCCACAAGTCCCACTGCCAAACTGAGGATCAAGCTTTGAACATAGGAACCTCCAGGGACCAAACCAAACACAAGCTGCACAGCCCGGCGACAGCCTCGGTACAGTGATTACGATGGATGTAGTTCTTGTGATCACATTATTTGTTCTTTCATCATTAAGTATCATATAAATTGCAGGTTTTGATTCCCTTTATCAGTGTTGAGAGCTCCTATTTTGCTGATTAAAAAAAGTCAGGATTTGGTAAATGCTTTATAACTTTACATTTAGAACAGCATATGATTTTTCTTTTTAAGTCTGTGAGTGTGAAGACCTGCACTGATTGGTTTGCAAAGGTTAACCTAAACTTGCTCTCCTAGGATAAAATGATCTGGTCATGTTCATCAAAGATAACTGCTTTCTCGTAATAGCTTTGGTTTTGGAATCAGAGTGCTGCTGATCTCATAAAATGCACACAGTCCTTCCTTTTCAGTTTTTTGTGTATAATTAGTTTTACTTGTTAATTTTTTGTTTGTTTTGTTTTTTGATTCAGGGTCTCACTTTGTAGTTCGGGCTGTCCCTGAACTTACTATGTAGTCCAAGCTGGCCTCAATCTCATAGCGATCCTCCTGCCTCTGCTTCCTGAGTGCTGGGATTACAGGCATGCCTGGCCCATTAAATGTTTGGAAGGATTTATTAGTGAAATCATTGATGCATAAGATTTCTCTGTGGAATGTTCTTAACTGTAAATGTTATCACTTTAATAATTATTGAAATAATCTAGTTATTCTTGTACCTATTAGTAGATTATGTCTTTCAAAGAATTTTTTCCATTTAGTGCTATAAAATATATTGACAAAGTTGTTCATAACAGAATGTTTGTCTTGCATGCATGAGACCCTGTTTCTAGCCCCCGTGGGATCTCGGATCTTCCCCTTAGTTCTCAAGTTGATAATGTATGTCTTATTCTCTCTGTCTTCATGGTCAGTGGGACATGCATGACTGTCATCCACTGGCTCACACTACTGGTGGTACAGATGGATCTTATCACATTTACTTATCTTACTAATAAACTTAATAAAAAGTTGCTCAAGGGAACAGTCACGCTTGTATCACTGATGGTTTAAGCCAGCAGGCAGTGAGACATGCAAATTATGGCACCATAATGGACACGTTAAGTCAGTATTTTCTTTTTGATGTCCAGACTGGATTCAAGCTAGCTATCCTCTTGCCTTAGCCCCTCAGAGAGCTGGGATCATAGGTGTATACAATCACACCCAGCTCTATTTTCTTCAAATATAACTACCTATTGTTCCAAATTTCCTTTACACAGATTTAGCTATATTCCACAAATCTGGATGTATTTTACCCATTTAAAATAATTTATTATCTGACTCACCTATTGTTTGACATGTAAATATATGTGAGATTTTTGGATAATTTATATATGCACAATTAAAGTTCATGACATAAAAGGAAGAGTGGTATGTAAAGGCTGTCAATGTGAAGTATTAACTTTGCTTTACAGGAAGTAAGAAGATAGTTTATTCTGAGCCAAATACAAGCTCAGGACTACAGATCCAAGTTACCCTGAAACTCCAGAAGAGGTTACATTAACTCTTTTGGTCATAGAATAAAAGAAATTCATAAATATACATAATAATAACATCTGTGGAAGAAGCAGGGAGACAGGGAAATCTACTGGAGGTTTCAGATGTTATCTTAGCTTTAGGGCTGGTGTAGTCTTCTAAGCTCAGGGATACATTCAAGAAATTTATCTATCAGTCAAAAGAATACTACAGACACAAAAGTTAAGGTAACTGCTTATACAGGGCCTCAGATAGCCCAAGACAATTTGGGCTTCTTACCTACAAATCCCCCTCTCCACATCCCTGAATGCTCTGCTCCGGTGAGGCCAAGCTGCCAGTGGGATTTCTGTTGTTCCAGAGGAATGAAGCGGGCACCTCAGCTATGCCAGGTAAGTGCTTTACCACTGCGCCACACCCTCAGGCCACGTTCCTTAATACAGATCTAGCTATCCTGAAGAACTTTAGTTCACAAGACAAGGTGTTCCAATGTATTAACATTTTGGGAGAATTGCTAAAATAGTTTTTTTTCTTGTACCAGGAATCGAACTCAGGACCTCGTGCTTTTGAGGTAGGTAGGTGCAGCATTACTGAGTTAAATTCTCAACCCCTAAAAGTAATCATTTACATTCGACACTACCGCATCAAAAAGGAATACTGTAACTCCCAAAATCCATCTGAGCTAATGGAGAGGCCTGGTGGAAAACTTAAATATTAATTCGGTAGAGGACAAGAAGAGACATAAAATAGGTAAGTCAAAATATAAGAGAGTACGGTAGTAGGGATAAACCTAGCTATACCAGTTATTATGTTAAACATAAAGACTAACAGTTTCTCCATTGAAACTAGGACACACCAATCTTCAATTAAGCCTGATCTGCACTGTCTGCACGAAACTTATTACCAAGTACTCTTTTTTTTTTTGAAACAGGGTCATGCTTTTGTAGTTCTGGCTGGCCCCGAGCTTACTATGCAGCCCAGGTGCACCTTGAACTTACAGCAATCCTCCTGCCTCTGCCTCCCTAGTGCTGGGATTACAGGCGTGAGTCACCACGCCTGGCATTGTGGTGTGTGGTACTGATTGCTGATGGGCATGAGTCACCACACCCAGCACTGTTGTATGTGGTTGCCTGGGATCAACTTGGGACCTTGCACTTGCAAGGCAGGTGCCAGAACCACTGAGCTAAATCCCCGGTCATTACTGCTGCAAGCCCTGTTAAGACTTAACTGCCCGCCAACAAGAAAAGCTGAAGGGCTATCTAAGAAAAACTGTCCATCTGCTTTAAACTTGTAAAAGATAAGGACTTCAGTGTTTAGTACAGAATTTTTATTTGGAGACCTCCTGAAAGTGTCATTTAGTTAAATAAGTGTGGGAAAGTCTAGGGGAACCTTTGTGCTGCAAGGGTTCTCTGCTCCCGTTGAGGTGCGTGAGCTTCAACTCCATCTTTTCTCAAAGACAGCTAGTCTTCTTCCAAATTATCCACAGGCAAACACAGCTTGTCTCTAATGTTTTTCTTCTGAAAACTCTTTCATTTCGCATGAAGAACTGCATTTCTTTCATTAGTATGTTTTTATACGTCCTCTTCGGGAAATAAGAAACTTGTTTTCCTAAGAATTCCTGGATGTTAGTTGGCATTAAGCCTGCCTGCTTAATCACAGGTGGAAAATATCCTTTATAATAATTACTTGAATCCGAGATTTCTCTTCTGATTTTAGAAGCAGATGAGGGATACCAATTTTAGTATCAGGATACTGAGTTTGCAGGCCCCGCACCTGAAAATAGAACATCTTCATGGTGTTAGCGTGGCTTGGACAGTCTACGACACGGAACTTACGGACTAAGGCTGGGTGCTTGGTAAAGGGCTACAGAGCCAGTTGAATACCAGTTGGAGTTTAGTAAAACAGAGCATCCAGAGGGGTGGGAACTCTCTCTTAATGGCTTAAACAATGCTTATTCTCGCCAAGAATGGGGCCACCAACTTGGAACCCCAACTTCTTGGGAGACTAGGGGGAGGAAGATTTGAAGTTCGAGGTCAGCCTAGGCAGGACTGTGTCAAAAGAGAAAAAAGAATCCATTCACTAGAAACACTTTTTCAGGGGACCCCACATTATGCTAGACATTGCAGACTCAAAGAGCTATCATAGGAAGACCAGTGTGTGGGCCTTTATTCATAAAGAATAAAGACCACGCATGGAGTGCAAGCTGGACGAGCACATCATCTCTCCTAAGTTGAGAAAAGGGAGCGAATAGCAAAGTTAAGGCAGTAAGGGATCAGGGAGGCGAGACGGAGTGTTTGGGTATTTAAAGAGGAAAGATGACAAAACGAGGCGTGGGGTGGAGTCTAGGAAGAGGACACAAAGCAGACAGGAACGCGTCCCCAAGACGAGTGAGCGCTCATGGTGTCTCTTCGTGTCATTACTGCCTTTCAGTGAATGCGGACCGAAAAGCCCTGCCTCAGTCTCTGCTTCAGAGTTTCAGGTGGTCGCGGCTGCAGACAAAGAAGCGGCGGCGGCGGGGCACAGCGCGGCGGCGCGCGGCCGCAGCCGAGTCGGTCCGGCGGGGACACGCACCCCGCGTGACCTTGCGCGAGTCCGGGGCGCACGGCCTCGCCAGGCCCCGCGCGCCGGGCTGCGTCCACCCCGTCGGCGCGGACCCAGCGCTCCTCCGCGGCGGCGCAGCGCCGGGCCGGGCCGGGCCGGGCGCCGCGCGAGGGCCCCGACTGACCAGCCGCGCCGCGGGGCGCGCACGCCCCCGCCCTCCCCCGGCAGCGCCGGCGAGCGCCGAAGGGACGGCCGGGCGCCGGTCCAGCCGCCGGCCCCGCCCCGCCGGCGTCGGCCTTTTGTACCCGCCCCACGTGACCGCGCCGGCGCTGCCCGCGCCCCGCCCGCCCTCGGCCCTTCCCGCTCCCGGCGCGCTCTTCCCGCTCCCGGCAGCCCCCTCCCGCGCGGCCCGGCTCTTCCCGCCCCTCCCGCGGCGGCCGTTCTGCGCGCGCGCCTCCTCCCCCCGCGGCTGTTCCGCCGCCTGGCTGCCCCTCCCCCCGGCCGGAGCTCACTGTCTCCAAGATGGCGGCCGTGTCAGTTTGGGGCATCTCCGCGGTCCAGCGCGGGGCCCCGGGATCCCGGCCCTCTTCTCCACCGGTAAGTAGCTGAGGGGGCGCCCCCAGCCGCCGGGCCCGAGGCGGAGCCGCCCCGGGGCCCGCTCTGCCGCCTCGCGGGGTCGGCGGCCGCTGCAGGCCCCGCCGCGGCCTGCGCCGCCTCCCGCTGCTCTGCGCCAGGCCTCGGGCCGGGGCGCCGTGGCCGCCCCCTCGCGCCCGGCCGGCGCCGGCTCCCCCGCCCCCGCCCCGGCCCGCGCGCCGCCGGCCGGCCGGCCCCGCGCTCCGACCCGCGTCCCCGCCCCGCCGGCCCGTCCCGGGGAGCGGGCGGGCGCGCCGGGCCCCGAGCGGCGGCGCCGGGAGCGCGGGGCCTGGGCTGGCAGCGCCGCCGGCCCGCTCGCGCTCTCCCTCGGGGCGCGCCCGCCGCCCGCCTCGCCCGCGCGCGCCCTCCGGCCTCGGCCGGCCGCCGCCGAGCGGGGGTGACAGGCGGGCGGCGGGGCGCGCGGGCGGCGCACGTGCGGCGGAGCGCCTGTCGGCTGTCACCCGGGAGGGTCGGGGCCGGCGCCGCCGCCGCCCGGACCTGTCAGCCCGCGAGGCCCGGCGGGGGGACTGGCCGCGGGGCCGGGCTCGGGCTCCCGGGCCGCGGCTCCACGTGACGGCATTGTTAACTTACTCTTCGGGCTCGGTTGCCAGCTGGTGAAGCGGCGGAGAAGCCCAGTGGCAAACCGCGCGTTCGTGCCGTTTTAAGTTTTTAAAGTTTCTGGCTCTTTAAAAAGAGAGCGCGAAGACGTGTTTGGGGTGGGGAAAGGGGGCCGGGAGGGACTGTCGGAAGCCAATTGCGCGCTCTAGCCACTCCCGCATCTTCTCAGAGTTAGGTTCAAGTCCGCTGAGCGTCTCTCTGCAGACCCGGACGGTAATGAAAACCCTGGCTGGAAAGACCATGAGTGACTGTCATCTTTTTCTTTTCTCACTTTTTCTCTTCTCTGCTCTTTCTTTCACCAAGGAGCTTAATCCATCAGGACGGTCCTGCTTCGTAAACTCAGGTCGTGGCTTCTCTTTCAGTTAATCGTTAATGTGTAATGAACTTTTTTGGAGTAACAGTACTGTTTTCCAGCCTCCTGAGCCCCTTTCCAAAAGGAGGGGCTTCTTTTGAGTGAGTTACTTTTGAGATAAATAAGTTCGAGAAGGTTTTGTTTCAGCCTCTGCTTTTGTGTTACACTTAACAGCACTCTTTCCAAATGTCAGTTAGCATTCCTTTTTATTTTAATGTCACTTTTAAGAATAGTTGCTACCGGACCAGTTTTTCTAGTATTGTTTATAAAGCAATATTAATGCTTCCTAAAAGTTCTTTAAAAATCATTTAAGTAAAATTATCCTTACTTTTAGAAGCAAATGAATTATTTTAGGTAAGAATTCAATATTTTAGTAATTTAAAAAAACATGTATTTGCCAGATTCTTTTGAATGAAGAATATTGATTTTTGTCCCAGAGAGACAATGTATTTATTTTATTCATTAATGTGCATTTAGTGACTGCACTCTTTAATTTATATCATCAGATTGATTTCTTTATAGACCCACAAATAGCCAATACATTTTTTTCTGTACTATAAATTTGATGTGAATGTGCATTTGACCAGAGGGATTCTTGACCTTTCTTATTTCTAGCTCATCTCTAGTTTGCTTATAAACAGTTGGTGCTCACTCCACTACGTGGGTATTAATATCTTGGTTTGGGTTAAGAGAAGTTAACAGTCTATACTTTAAAAAATTTGAATGAAATTGGATAATTTTCAGACTTTAAGCACTTTTACACTAAGCTGTTTCTGGTGTTTCATTTGCAGTTGGGATGTTTTAAGGTAATGCTGTACTTAAATTATAAACTTGGTCATTGAAACTTGAATTTGTGTTTCTTTTCATAGTTGGCTATTATCCACTCTGAATGTATGAAAGATGAAGAATTCACTCTTTACTTTCATTGCAGGGCTCTTTCTACTAATCCAGATGCTTGTTGAAGTGCTGAATAGTTTCTTGGGGAAAGATGTCAAGGAAGCAGTGCAATTCATAGACTGTTGAGTGGAGATTGCGGAGTACAGGATAGCCAGCACCCCTCTGGTTAGTTGTAGCTTAAGATCTTTCACAGAACATCTCACTGTATTTCCTCATTGTATCTTACTCATCTTTTTAAAAATCTCATTGTTTACATATATGCATATTTGTTTGGGAATGTTGATAGAAGTGTATTAAAACTCAAGAGTGCTTAGTAAATAACATTGCTATTTGATTGCTTCAAAAGACTGGAATGTTTCGATTGTAATTTATTTTTTAACTGAGCTTTTCTAGAAGATTAACATTGTTTTAATTACTTTTTCAGGCATAAGATGCACATTTTCTGCTCTGACGCTGGGAATGAAATCTGTGGACTTTTTACAACTTTGTGAAGAGACCCATGTGTGGTGCTATTGAAAACTTCATTGGGAAGTTTGAAGACTTCAAATAACCAGGTGTTTGGGCTTCTAAATTAAAAGTGGGAAGTCATTCTATTTTCGTGAAAGGAGGAAGGACTCAGCCCAGAAAACTTGTATGCTATGGTTAACTGGTTCCCACCCTCCGAGAATCTCGTTTTCCATGGTGTAAAACTTACTCAGCATCAGGATAAGGGATAACGACTCTATGGATATACAGAGTTCTTCACCATGGTAAAACTCGCCAACCCGCTGTACACTGAGTGGATTTTGGAGGCCATCAAAAAAGTGAAGAAGCAGAAACAGCGTCCTTCGGAAGAAAGGATATGCAATGCGGTGTCTTCATCCCATGGCTTGGATCGTAAAACTGTTTTGGAACAACTGGAGTTGAGTGTTAAAGATGGAACAATTTTAAAAGTCTCAAACAAAGGCCTCAATTCCTATAAAGATCCTGATAATCCTGGGCGAATAGCACTTCCTAAACCTCGAAACCATGGAAAATTGGATAGTAAACAAAATGTAGATTGGAATAAACTGATTAAAAGGGCATTTGAGGGCTTGGCAGAGTCCGGTGGTTCCACTTTGAAAAGTATTGAACGCTTTTTAAAAGGTCAGAAGGATGTATCGGCATTATTTGGAGGTGGCACTGCCTCCGGCTTTCACCAGCAGTTACGATTGGCCATCAAACGTGCCATCGGTCACGGCCGACTCCTTAAAGATGGACCTCTCTATCGGCTCAACACTAAAGCGGCCATCGCTGATGGGAAAGAGGGCTCGGAGTCTCTTTCCTGTTTACCTCCAGTGTCCCTGCTTCCCCACGAAAAGGACAAGGTAAGGAAGGTGTATGCGTTGATGTTCACTGAGCTGATGATGCAGAATTTTATAAATTTATGTTTCTTTGAAGTTATCTAGAAGTTAACATTCAGGGTTCATGTTTGGGACTCTTGTAGAGTGATCTGTTCTGGTTTCTTATTGATGAGTTCCAGCGGTGACAACTTCATAGCTGCTGATTGTTCTGGTACTTTGGAATATTTGAAATTAAGATTAAAAAGAACACAGTCAGATTAGAATTTAAAAGTGACATACAACTTCAGTGTTTTAACGTCTTCCCGTACCTTACTGCTGGAAGTTGATGAGCAGCCAGAGGGTGGAGACTTGAATTTAAAAGAAGCAGATGACTAAGAACAGTTCCACCTCACTTTATTGCATGTTATCAACACAGAGGACTGGGACAGATTCTCATGCAGCAGGCAGATTCTCTTTTGCCTAAGATCTTGAAGACTATTTCTAGGATGGTTATAAAGTTAATAGCATGTTTAAAGCATATTTAAAGATATTGGAGATTTGATCTAATTTTACTGGAGTTGTTAATGCCCGACTGAATAGCTAGCTACCTGTAGATTTTTGTTTAAATCATAGTTGAAAATAACAACATTGTTCTTTGGTGAACTTTTTAGAGATCTATTTATGGTACACTTTTTCCAGTGAACTTCAGAATAAAAGCATTTTATTACAGTTAAGCATCTCTAGTCTGAGAATCCAGAATGTTCTGAATCTTTTTGATATAGGCAAATATTTTTTGTGAAGTTTAATGATTCACAGTGCTTCCAACTTCCAGAGTTTGGAGAATTTTTGGATTTTGGGTTTTCAGATTAGGGTTACTAATCTGATAAAGTCTGCAAATACTTAAAAATCCAAAAAACTGTGAAATCTGAAATACTTCATTACCCAAATGTTTTGGGTAAGGACTACTCAATCAGCATAAGTTTTCAACTGAGTCTCATGATTGATGGAGAATCCTATTCAGAAATGGTTCTATAGCATTTGGGCATTTTTAAAGAGTATGTATTAAAAATTCAAGGTAGGGCCAGCGATTTAGCTCATTGGTTGACACGTCTGCCTAGCAAGCTCAGGGTCCAGGTTCAGTCCCTGGTGACCACATACAACAGTGCCAGGTGTGGTGACTCATTCACCAGCGATCAGTACCACATACCACAGTGCCTTGGTGCCAAGCCCTCAGAAGGCAGAAGCAGGAGGACTGCTGAGTTTGAGGCTGAGTTCAGGACCAGCCTGAACTATAAAGTGAGACCCTGTCTCAATAAACTAACCAAAATAAAAATATTCAAGATAGACAAGTAACTGAAGTGCGTGAGGTAAGAATGTTTTTCCTTCTCAGATAGTCTCACAGTGTGGTTCAGGCTGACCTTGGACTCACTGTGTAGCCCAGGCTGGTTTTAAACTCGTGGCAATCTTGCCTCAGCCTAAGAATTGTTTCTTGATGATATTGTTGAAATTAAAATGACTGGATTCTTGCAGCTATAATCAATCTCACAGGCTAACTGAATGGAAATAGGAAATTTATATTTTATAGCTAAATAATTCATAGTTCAGTGATGTTGGTCAGTGCATTCACTATGAATTAGGTTCTTGTTAGAACACTTGGGTGTTTGGTTTTATATTAATTTTCACCCCCCTCTCCAACTCCTTTTCTCTTTTGAGACAGGGGCTTGCTAAGTTGTACAAGACTGGGTTTGAGTTTGTGATTTACCTGCCTCAGTCTCCTAGAAGGTGGGGATTACAAGCATATGCCAGCATGCCCAACAGAATTAGAAGTTTAAAAAAAAATTTGGTGCTGAGGGCTGAACCCAGGGTTTCAGACAAGTGAATTACCATCTATACTACTGAGCTTCATCTTCAGCCCAGATATTTTGATGCATAATTATACATAAAATGTCAGTTGTAAGTTCTTTGAAGAGATAATGAGTTTGGGTACAATGCAGGGTAAGTCCAAGTCCTAGAATCTTGGGACTTCTCTTTGGGAGGAGCCCTGAGGTCCTCTGACCTTACTTTACAGAGAGCAGAGGACTGCTGAGGCCATTGCACAGCACCTTTGCACTAATGCAAGTCTAATGCAGAAGAGACCTGCTAACTGGCTTTGGTTTTACAAATATTTGTTTGGCCACAGAGCTCTAGTATGTAGTGTAGTTAACTGAAGTGACTAAATTTGGAGTATTCATTTGGAAGATTGTGTTTCTTTGCGTGGACTGCTGTGTGTGCTAACCCCAGTACTGAATTTCTTGAGTGACTTTTCCCAAAGCTGAAAATTCTGCATTCGGAATCATACCACTGTGAATTCCAAGGTGAGGAATTATCCCTTCTCTGAACAGAGTACATTTGCCTGCTGTTTTTTTTTATATTTTAACTACTTTTCTTCCTCTCTCTTGAAACTGCCCAATCAATTCTTTTCCGGAATTGATTGGTTTGTTGTTACAGAGAGGGAATCTCAGAAAAGGAAAACGTCCCACGTGAATGTAGAATGTATTTGACAGTGATAAAGGAAGATGTAGCCAGAAGTAGTTTCACTTTTAGGCATTAATTAACTCAGCAAATAGTTTTGAGTGCCTTCTGAGGGCCACACACACTCTGCTTGGCACTGCGGAAGCTTTCTCTTCTCCGGGATGCTAGTACTCATATGTCTGTTGGTTTTGGCAGCTGTGGAGTAAGAGATAAAGTTCAAGGACTGCCATGTGTGCAGGGCCAGAACAAGTTCCTCTTCACTTTTTGTTTCTTTTTCTGAATCAGTTCTGTTTATTTTGTGCTGTTAATCTTCGGAAGAAACTCTTTTAGGTTTTTCAGCTGCCAAGTAGTTTTTGTTCTTTTTGGACAGATTATTATAAAAATATTTTTAAGTTTAGTGTGAAATCACTTGAAGTTTAGTGTTATTTTCACATTGGAAAATAGAATCCATGGGATATCATCATTTAAAAGTTTTATCCATGTTATAAGGGAAATTTCCAAGCTAGCTTTAGTGTGTGGACGTTTATGGTGAGCTTATTTACTTAATAAATGTTTGCCATGTGCCAGGTATCACTGTTGTGCTTTACAGTGTCCACCGGTGATAGCTTTGAAGACTTTAAGAAGATGCTTGAGGCTGCTTTTTCTTCCTCTTTCTCTTTTCCTTTTCCTCTTCCTCTCCTTTCCCTCTTTCCCTCCCCCATTGAATTTAGAGCATTCCCACTGAGCTACAGTCTCAGCCCTTTATTATTTGTTTGAGATCAACTCTTGTAAAGTCGCCCGGCTGAACTTGAACTTGTGATTCCCTTGTCTTAGCCTCCCAGAGTGCTGGGATTGCTGCACATGTGCATCATCCATTTTTCTACTTTTATGATGTCATGAAAGCACCATACATTCAGTAGATATTTACTTTGGTTTTTGAATTTTGATCTTTTCCTGGGCCGTAGACTCTTGGGAAATCGGGCAACGGCAGTAAACTCCAGCTCCCATTTAGCCAGGTAGGCACATGGGAAAACACTAACACTCTGAAGTGCAGTATGACACTCATGTAAGATATTCAGTAGGTTAGGTACATTAAATGCATTTTTAATTTGTGATATTTAAATTTACCACAGGTTTATCTGGAGGTAATCATCTTGTAACTGGAGGAACATTTGAATATACTGTACTTATTTATTTCTAAATGTACGTGCCTATAACATTTGAGTTATAAATTAGGCATGGTAAGAGGTTAATAAATATAGTTAATAATCAAGTATAATAATTATAATATGCTGTAATAAAAGTTATTTAAAATTTATAAGTTGTTTAATTTTATAATTTTTCATTTAATAATTTTGTGATACTTTTGTGGTTTTTGGTGAGATAACTGAACTGTTGGGCATTTCTTAACGCACTAAATCTTCATCTAACTGATGATGATGTTCACCAACAGTGAAGGGTAGATAACTGTTATTTTGTAGGTGAAGAAACTAAACCATAAAAGGTTTATTAACTTGCCCAGATCACACTAGGACATACCAGCAGAGGTAAGATTTGAATCTCCGCAGTCCACCGTTGGTGCACCTGTACTGAGCACCTCTTGGGAGTTATAATAATGTATAATGCTTATTACTACAATTGAAGGAACCCTTTTTCATAAATCATCATTTAAAAATACCAATTCTTGTTAATCTTTTATTTTTATTTATTTATTTATTTTTTTTGAGACAGGGTCTCACTTTGAAGTTTAGTCTGGCCCTGAGCTCACTATGTAGCTGAGGTAAACCTTGAACTCACAGCAATCCTCCTGCCTCTGCCTCTTGAATGCTAGGATTACAGGCATGAGCTATCATGCCTGGCACTGTGATATGTGGTACTGATTGCTGGTGGATGTGAGTCACCACGCCCAGTAATGTTGTATGTGTTTACTGGGGATGGAACCCAGGCCCTTGTGCTTGCAAGGCAGGGGGCCCCCCCATCGTTAATCTTTGAAAACTAATTAGCTATCTCTTGGTAAAATTTAAAACTGAGATTGTGAGCTGGGGACTTAGCTCAGTGGTTCTGGTGCCTGTCTTGCAAGCGCAAGGGCCTGGGTTCAATCCTGATTAATCACATACAGTCCTGGGCGTGGAGACTCACACCCAGCAGCAACCAGTACCACATACCACAGTGCCGGGCGTGGTGGCTCACGCCTATAATCCCAGCACTCGGGAGGCAGAGGCAGGAGGATTGCTGTGATGTGAGTTGGAGGCTGAGCTCAGGGCCAGCTTGAACTACAAAGCGAGACCCTGTCTCAAAAAAAAAAAATAAATAAATAAATAAAAATAAAAAATTGAGGTTGTCATAGTCTTAGAAGGATTTATGTTTTTTCTGGGAATACTCACTTTGATTCAATTTTCTGAGTTCATTTTATACATTCACAATAATTTACTTGAATATATGTAACTTATAGTTCATATTACTAATCTAGAAAAGTATGCTGTTTGTAACTATATAAATCATTAAAATGTTATGCTTTGGCTAGTACTATTTTAGAACAGAATTATAATTTACTGAAACATTCTATTGGAAGAAGAAGAGGTATTGTTAATTCATGTTATTGTTCAGGCCATTATATAGTTATGTAACTTGGAGAAGAAAGATTGAGTAATAAAGTTTTTGCCTTTCAGTACAAATTATAGGTTAATATAGTAATCTTTTAGTAGAGACTATTTAATTTTAGTGCAATTTGTATTTAAAATTCACAGTTAAGTGAGATTTTGGCAGGAGTTTAGATGGGGAGTTAGGCAGGTACATAGTTCTGAAGTGGTCTCCACCTTGTGATGATCCTTCTGCCTCAGCCTCCCTATTTCTAGGTTTATAGGCATGTGATACCATGAGGAACTTAGGTTTTTAGAGATACTGATAAAAATGATAAAGTTTTTGACTTAGCTTTTTGGAAATAGCCTTTATATTAAAATTGCTTCATTTTAAGTGTTAGAATAGTGATAAGAAAATTGATTATAAATGGAAGTTTGATAATTTCAATTTCAGATATTCTGTTATGTTGCTGTATTAGTAAAACAAGGAATAGTAGTTTCATGCTATTAAGTTCAGGTGTTTGTGGATTGCTTGACAGAATTGTTGCTCACTTAAACTTTTGAAAATAAAATACTACAAAAATGTATTATCAAATTTGAAACTAATCTCAGTTTTTTAATAATATGTGATGTTTATATATTTAACTTGTAACATGCATGTCCTACATCATTGCTCATACTGTGTTGTGACTTCATAAAATATATCACAAATCCCTGATGTAGGTTAATTAATTGTAAATATGATTAGGAATTGACTTGTTCTTAAAGAAAAAGACCCTCAAATTTAAAAATAGGTAGAAATGTGCCTGTCACACAGCATTTGTTTAAACCTTATTTGTTTAAATATAATCAGTTGTATTAAATTAAGATATATTTTGGTCCTCTGGTTAGCCTGTAGCCCAGTGATTTTTGGCAATTTTTAGCCATGACTTTCCCTCAAAGAAGATTTGAGATATTGAAGCTTGGATTGGTCAGTATTAATCAAAGCAGCTGTCCCCAGACAGGGTGCATAACCATTTGTTTTATATTTACATTTGCCTCTCTTTCTTGCCTGTCTTTTAAGTATGATAGAAAAGGAAGAAATTAAAACATCAAATCTCACAGATTGCTTTTCAAGTACAAATCTGCAGGACCTAGCCATCGTGCCTTTTTTTTGTCCTTTGCCACTTTCTGTAGACTTAGGGGTTATAAATAATTGCTTACAGAAACCTATAGTTAGCTTAAATCTGTGAAGGGTTGATGATGTTCTGGGTGCTGTGCTGGGTGCTTTAACACCTGCTTCCATGTAAAGTCTCAAGAATTCTGCATGGTTTTCTTTCTTTTTTTGCTCAGTGTTTGAGACAGGGTCTAGCTTTGTATGGTACTGGCCCTGAGCTTACTGTATAGCCAGACTAACCTCGAACTCACTGCCTCTGTCTCCCGAGTGCTGGGATCACAGGTGTGTGCCACCACGCCCAGCATTGTTACATGTGGTACTGAGGATCGAACCGAGGACCCTGCATGTACATCGTCCAGGTGGATGCCACAACCACTTAGCTAAATCCCCAGCCCCATGGTTAAGTTTTATAGGTATATTATAATATTTATGTAATAGCCCCTCAGTGTTTAATAGAAGATTTCATTTTGGCTTCTCTTTTAAAATCAAAGGAAAAATGAATAAAATGCAAAATCGATTAAATTTTTTCTTAGCTTTGCTGCCTAATTTTTTTTTTTTTTTTTGAGGCAGGGTCTCGTTTTGTGCTTCAGGCTGGCCCTGAGCTCAGCCTCAAACTCACACCACAGCAATCCTCCTGCCTCTGCCTCCAGAGTGCTGGGATTACAGGCGTGAGCCACCACGCCCGGCACTGTGGTATGTGGTACTGGTTGCTGCTGGGCGTGAGTTTCCACACCCAGTATGGTATGTGGTTACCAGGAAATCGAACCCGGGTCCTTGCGCTTGCAAGACAGGCGCCGGAACCGCTGAGCTAACTCCCCAGCCCTTTGCTACCTAATTTTTATTAAGTTCATCCTAGATATATTAGCCAGTACACATAAAAGGTACATAACAGAAACTGTTCAAGGAATCCATGGAAAATTTATCATTCAGACCTCTTGAGGTTATAAGAATGTCCTTGCCAGTATTTAGTTTTTTCTTTTCTATTTTTTGTAGAAAATATATATCTACATTGACTTTGTTCTTTGCTATAGAGAAGACTAAATCTAGGTGCCAAGTTGGCTGGTTAAAACAGAGTCAAAGAATTTTCTCCTGCTGAACTGGAGGGTTTCTTTAAATTACAATCTTGAGTACTTTTGATGCTCTTTAAAGACACAAAGGTGTGTTATGTATAGGACTTATTAAGAGTTTGATTCTGGTAAAGTTGTTCACCAGGTGGGCTACCCAAGTGGAGTCATTACACAAAAGATCTGAGCAGATGAATTACACCAGCTTCCCTCTTCTGCTTGGCCCAGCTGGAGCCGGATTAGGACTCATTCAGTAGCAGCTAGTTCCCAAGAAAATGGAGGGTGTTCCTTTTGGCTTTTCATTTTTGACACAAAAAAGTAAAAGTTCCTGACAGATGGCTTTAATCTTCCTTATATGTAAGCCTCTAAATTCAGGCCAGAGAATGACTTTCAGCTCCTTTAGGAAACAGGTTGTAGTGTGGTACTGTTGAGAAACAGGTTGTAGTATGGTACTATTTTGTTAAGGGGGAAATGCAGTGTAGAGATCGCAGTTAATGTTGCGTTTAGATTTGTAGAATGATGTTCTGGGTCAAAATGGATTTCAGCTGCCAGCAGTAGGAGAAAAAACTGCTAAGATAAAGTAGACCAGGTTGTAGTGTTGATAGATGTTGATGTTTGTAGTTGAATTATGTTGTGGTTACAAAATATAGATAAATTGTTAGAATTAAATCTTTAGCTTTTGTAGAATTTTGAGCCAGTGGCAGTATTGGATGATGGTGGTTGTAATATTATTTCTACAAATGGAGAAACTGAGCCAAGGAGATGTGTCTGGTCTAGGGTCACACAGCAAGTTAGTAACATTTGGAATTGGTCAGGTCTTTCTTGGTTCTGTGCTTTTTCATTTTTCTATTACTGCTTTTAGTCTTTTAGAGAGCAATGAGTGTCAAATAGTGTAGAACTCGCTCTTTTAATGGAAACTAGAATAACCCTTGTGTAGAGAATTGTACACAATTGTGTAATCTGTAAGTTTCAGAATTTGAAAATCGCTATATGTCTTACACATTTTTGTTAGAGTTAAAACAACTTTTGTGTGTTTGCTGGCTTTTGTATCTTTTTTTTTTTTGAAACAGGGTCTCGCTTTGTACTTCAGGCTGGCCCTGAGCTCAGCTTCAAACTCACATCACAGCAATCCTCCTGCCTCTGCCTCCCGAGTGCTGGGATGACAGGCGTGAGCCGCCACGCCTGGCACTGTGGTATGTGGTACTGGTTGCTGCTGGGCATGAGTCTCCACACCCAGTATTGTATGTGGTTACCGGGGATCGAACCCGGGTCCTTGCGCTTGCAAGACAGGCGCCGGAACCACTGAGCTAACTCCCCGGCCCTGTTTGCTTGCTTTTGAAAAGATTGTTTTCTTATGGTCCAAATTAGACTTAGAACTAAATATGAGAAGAACATTTTGAGCTACTTTAATTCTGGATGAAAAAGAATGCTCCTCCAGTTTTGAAAAAATGTCCACTTAGCGTTAAGTGTGATTTTCAGTAGGTTTGCAACACCTCGTAGTGATTGGATAATTGGTTAGACTTTAAAATTCTCAAGTCTAAGATAGAAGGAGCAAGGTATAAGTCTTTGAATGAATGAATGAAGTATTTTTTATCAACGCTGTTAAATCTGAGTGTATGGTGAGTGTATGGTCCCACACTCACTGTTATATGTAGTATGGGGGAAAGTGTGAGAGATCTGAAATATTGCTATTAAAATATACAGGGAAGGCAGTGGTTAACAAATCATTTTTGTCTTTATTGGTCTTTTTCACTAGCAGTTCATCTTTATATAAGTTATACTGTGTCATAAAACAGTAAGTTACCTTGTAACTTTGTAAGTTCATTAGAATAGTGGCAAAGGTTAATATTTAAGACAGTTGTATGTAAAATAATTGTCATTTTTGAAATTATTGGTATAACTTATGAAGGGAAAAAAATAAGTGAAGTAGAAAGAAAATCTAGGAGCTGAACAGATAAATCTTTGTGAAAGCTTTTATGTCTGAGAAGGAAGACAGCTGACTTCTTTTGCTGTTGACCTTTTGTATACATAGGCGGATTCACTGTTTGAGGGACATTAGCAGACCTGTACCTGAGGCTGCTTTTTCCTCCAGGGATTCCTGGGCTGCACTTGACCTACAGAGCGGCTGTGTGTTGGTTTTCAATTCTTTCAGCTGTGTGTTCCTTTTTTCTTAGCCTTTGACTTCAGTGAGACGTTTACTCCAGAGTTTTCTGTAACCTCTAATAGAACTCTGAGAAACATTGTAATGTGTTAGTGTAACATTGCACTTCAGTGGTACCCTGATTTTTCTACTCAGAGTATCTTTACATGTTTTATGGAGTGTTTACCCTCTTTTATCAGTTTCCTTCTTTACATCTTTTTCTTCGCAGTTAGTTTTTCTTTGATTCTGTAACATAAATCTAAATCCCTGTTCTTTCTAAAGGAGTAGTTCTTGACTCTTAAATCCATTTTAGCCTCACCCGAGGTATTTTAAAAAATAACCACCAAACGGCTGGGGATTTGGCTCAAGTGGTATTGTGCCTACTTTGGAAGCACAAGAGCCTGAGTTTGATCCTGAGTGCTGTCAAAAAAACAAACAAATCACCAAGCCAAGTAGATTAGTCTTCAGCAGTAGGACCCAGGTGTCAGGGCTTATGTATGGGTTAAGGAATGTGTAGTGTGTGGCCAGTTGTTTTTTCTCTTTCTGTTCTCATGTACAACTGCTTTTCATTTTGGAGAAAATTATACAGTAGTGTGATAGGGCACCATACACAGATCCATGATTCTAGTCTCAGCCCTACTCTTTGCTTAAGGTTTTGTCGGTGTAGTCTGTTCTTGCAAATCAGTGCAGTATTTCCTCCAACCTGTTTATCTTTCTCACTTTTAGTATCTACTTCCATACGCTTTGTAGAATGGAATCTCTTTGTCCACATGCCTCTGATGCTGACTTTAATATAGCTGTGCTGAGGGAAAGAGGAGTATCAAAGGCTTGGCTCCCCACTTGTGGGATCCTACTCTCCTTTGCCTCAAGTACCTTGTTCCATCAAGAATGTTTGTCGTCTTTGACTCTGCCATCTTTCTCTCTTTCATTTCTTAGCCCTGAGCACAGAGAAGTCCTTTTTTCTCGTGGTAAAAACCCCTCTTAGCACATCCTTCTTTCTAAAGCCTGTTGATCTCATGTTTAAGCTTCTTGAAAAAGGGCTGTACTGTATGTATTCTAGATCTGCTGCAAAATTGCGCCTAGAACACAGTTTGACACTACCTTTTTGGGTATTTTTTTAGGCTTACCTTAGCAGCGTTTTATAACAATGTTGTTTGACTTTTCCTCCCTTGACTTCTGGGATGATTCCTTCCGAAGAATTCTTTTCCTTCTTTCTTCTTTAGAGTACTTCCTTTTCAGCATGTTGACATTTGTTTGTATTATACATGTTAATCTTCCTTAAGGTTCTTTTCTTCACTTTTTTTTTTAAACAGCTGAGTATCTCTCAGCCTCTCTCTTCTAAACAGATAACTCTAATATCACAATTCCAGACGTCACTGCAGAGCTCTGAACTTGTATATCCCATTGCATATGGGTATCTTAGCTCCATCACTTCACATTCATGATGACCCAGGTTGAATTTGGCACTTTGCTGCAACTTGTATGTATTTTTCCTGTAGGAAGAGGCATTGGCACTGACTAATGCTTAAAACAGAAACTGGCATTATTCCACACATTACTTTTACATTTTTTAGGTTCACTTCTGGTCTGTCCCCAGTCTTCTCTCTTAACACTTTTATTTAAGCATCTATTAATTAACCTTGTCACCACTCTAGCTACTGCTGTCTTAGAGCAGGTCCTTGAGATTTCTCTCCTGATTTGCCTTAGTAGCTTTCTCACCAATTTTCTCTCTTCCAGTGTCATCTCTTTCCAGTCTAGATTATTGTCAAGAATGATATTATTAGAAGTGATTAAGAACATAGGCTCAATGACCAGGCCATCTGGATTTGTGTACTGCAGTGATACTACTTGCTTTATGACTTTAGATGATTTGCTTAATCTTTCTTTGCCACATTTCCCTCTACAGAATAGGGACAGTACAGTGCTTATCTCATAATAAAGTCATAAGGACTTGGTTAATACACATTAGCATTATCTAGTAGAACTTTATACAATGATACCTTGGTTCAAAAACTTGATTCTTTCCACAATTCTGGTCCCAAACAAAGTTGTCAGATAAACTCTTTGCAGTTCCTTAGATTTACCTTGATCTTTCTCTTTTATTTTTCTTCTGTCTGTAGTGATCATCACTCCTCTCTTTATTGGCCGTTTTTGAGTCTTGCAGAGTTACTTTAATCATGCCCTTGCCTTCCAGTTTCTCGCTGTCATTCACCTTGCTCCCAGACTGAGTTAGCTCTCTTCATGCTTCTGATTGCCGGCACACATCTGTTATCATGGCCCTTTTTGCATTGTATTGATGCTTTCAATCTGTTCCTATTAGTAAGTTTTGGATCTTGTTTTTCATCTGTGTCCACATCTACCCAGCACAGAGTCTGCTTGCTTTCCAGATATTTATTGAACACCTTCCAGGTTCCAGAACAGTGATTTTGTCCTGAGCAAAGAAGCTGTAGTCTTTGTAAGTAACACATGGAGTGAACCAGTGCTCTGATGAGCTGCAGCAGTGCTGTAGACATGGGCTGCAGAGGTCAGGGAAGTCTTGGAGGAAGTCTCATGTGAGAGGTTAGTGAGGTGGGGAAGCAGATGGGTGTGGTGGGAAAGAGGGGTTCCTGCAGAGAGAACAGTGAGTACAAAGGCCAAGAAGCAAAACATTTTAGACATGTAATAAATGTACAGTGCAATGTAAACTTTTAAAAATTGCACATCTAACTTGTAAATCTTCGTTTTCACATTCCTCATCAAACACAGCATTTAATATGCTTGCTATTTTTAAAATAGGTTTTGTATTTGATAACATATTTTCTTTGAGTTAATTGTGTGTGTGTGTGTTTTTTTTGTTTTTTTTTTTTTTTGAGACAAGGTCTTGCTTTATAGTTCAGGCTGGTCCTGAGCTCAGCCTCAAACTCACATCACAGCAATCTTCCTGCCTCAGCCTCCCGAGTGCTGGAATTACAGGCGTGAGCCACCGCGCCTGGCACTATGGTATGTGGTACTGGTTACTGCTGGGCGTGGGTCTCTGTGCCCAGTATTGTATGTGGTTACCAGGCATTGAACCTGGGTCCTTGTTCTTGCAAGACAGGCGCCAGAACCACTGAGCTATATCCCTGGCCCCTCTTTGGTTTAATTTTTGAAGGGTGATAGGGTAACTTCCAAGCCATCAGGATACATTTATTCATTTATTTATTTATTTATTTGTTTGTTTGTTTTTTTTGAGACAGGGTCTCACTTTGTAGTTCAGGCTGGCCCCGAGCTCAGCCTCAAACTCACATCACAGCAATCCTCCTGCCTCTGCCTCCTGAGTGCTGGGATTACAGGTGTGAGCCACCACGCCCTGCATTGTGGTGTGTGGTACTGGTTGCTGCTGGGTGTGAGTCTCCACACCCAGTATTGTATGTGGTTACCGGAGATCGAACCCGGGTCCTTGAGTTTGCAAGACAGGTGCCAGAACTACTGAGCTAACTCCCCAGGCCAATTTACTTTATTTTGTAAAGCAGAAAAAAAGGACTGCTTTTATCTGAAAATTATTCACCAGGGCAAAGAACATATTTTTCTCATTTTGTAAGACTAGACCAAAATTTGAAACAAACATCTTTAAACGTAGAACTCTGAGAAAGCATTCCACTTAAGAAGACTAATGGACAGCCAGCCTGCCAGCCACAGTTGCAGTAGTTTAAATGCAATATAATTATAATAATATGATTAGTACTACATATTTATTTGATTTTCAAAAATTATATAATTTCTCATTAGCTTTAGATCATTTTCTGTAAAAAAGAGATAGTAATAGTGCTTAAAGTTTCCAAATTCATAAGTAAGTACCCTTTTAAAGATTATTAGCAGGTCATTATAACAGGTCATTATAACTCTAGAGATTTTTTTTTAGCCTTTATTTCCAAAAATAAATAGCAGGAAGTAGAACTCACTTTCCTTTCCTTTTTCCGCTGAAGTGAAATTTTAAAAAATGAGGTTATTGACCCACAAAATTTTACTGTCATAGTTTGAAGACTGTAGTATTTGAAATCACATGAACAAATACAAATTTTAACAAGATAAATATCCATATAGTTTATAATATTTATTATATGCTGTAGTTATTTAAATTAGGATGGGTATTATGTGGTCATATTCCTTTGATGAAGGCAAACTACTTGAACATTTCTCCTTTGCCCCCAATTTGGCCAGATTTTTTTTTTTTTTTTTTTTTTGAGACAGGGTCTTGCTTTGTAGTTGAGGCTGGCCCTGAGCTCAGCCTCAAACTCACATCACAGCACTCCTCCTGCCTCTGCCTCCTGGGTGCTAGGATTACAGGCCTGAGCCACCACGCCCTGCATTGTAGTGTGTGGCACTGATTGCTGCTGGGCGTGAGTCTCCACACCCAGTATTGTATGTGGTTACAGGGGAATCGAACCCTGGTCCTTGTGCTTGCAAGACAGGTGCCGGAACCACTGAGCTAAACCCCTGCCCCTGTGGCCAGATTTTTTAGTATTTGGAAGTTACATTGTCTCTCTGTCTTCCTAATAAAAGAATAAAACCAAAAACTTCATAAACAAAAGCAAGCAGAATGTTGCTTTTTTTTTTTTTTTTAGGTTTTTTGAGACAGGGTCTCGCTTTGTGGTTCAGGCTGGCCCTGAGCTCAGCCTCAAACTCACATCACAATCCTCCTGCCTCTGCCTCCCGAGTGCTGGGATTACAGGCATGAGCCACCACGCCCGGCACTGTGGTATGTGGTACTGGTTGCTGCTGGGTGTGGGTCTCCACACCCAGTA